>OW121793.1:4515000-4807500 GCA_933228885.1 Leistus spinibarbis
TGAAAAACCATTGCTCGTAACGCATATTTTACCTAAAGGCGAGCTCTACGCGTTGGTGCGTTTTACGCGTACCAAATCTTGTTTTCCTGCTAAAGCGTTCACATGTACACAGTGTGCTCTTCACTCGACTTTCTCGTTCTTTTACTATCTGTATTTATTATAATGCTTTATTTTGTTTTAAATTCACCATACGATAGCTATGGAAAAAATCATTATATATAGTAACGTACCGTTTTTAAATGGTTTTTTTTTTGTAAATTGTACGTATTTCGGAAAAACTTTTCAAACAAAAATTGCTAGAAATTTTAATATCTTCAATTTTTATAATTATCAATTTTTCTCTAACTCATGCCATTTTCGAGATATTAAAAAACTGTTACTTCCGGTTATAAGGTGCACAACGGAGCCATATACCAATTTTAAGTTTAATTATTTTTCTGTGTACAGTTTTGGCTCTAGAACGTTCACATACACATACATACATAGTCGTCATTCCGAAAATAGTCAGATTCGATTCAGGCTTTGTCAAAATGTTTATTTTTTATTACAATACGAAAGTACTTTTAGATTACGTTCAAGAAATTAAAAATGTAATGTAGTTTACATTTACATAAATTATGTTTTGTCTTACAACAATGCAATACACCCCGGTTTCTTTTAATAATATTTACTTTTGTTCGGTTTCACTTAATTTTACGGTATATACCGAATCATATTGTATTACAATTTCGAAATCAATTGTATATTTTAAAACGTAATATATACTGGGAAATATATTTCAATAATTTCTAGTTCAATGGAAGGATTTCGCAATGCAAATATAAAAGCAATGTTAGCAATAGAAAGATCTAATAAAAAAGAACTACTAGAACCAAGCAGCGATGCAGTATTGAGACATCGACAAAGGCGAGATAAAGCTGGTTTGGTGAAAATGAGTTCGAATATGACCGATCAACTATTATCTATTAGTCGACAACTAGCAGACACGACGCAAAGAAGCGCGTACACATTAGACACGTTAGCTGCATCATCTACAAACGTTCAAGGAACTCATGAAGAACTTATGGTTACGTCCAGTACGATTGGCCAATCGGGAAAGTTATTAGCTAAATATGGCAGACGGGAATTCACTGACAAAGTTTTGTTATTTTTTTCCTTTGCGTTCTTTATTGCTTGTGTTGTTCACATTTTTCAGAAACGCTTTTTTTAATCTTGATAACTTATTTATTGTAACATTAAATAAAATTATATTTTAATTTATTTCTCTGTTTTATTAACCTTTTTGTTACAATTTTAATTTTACACTACCGTCGGAAAGTTTGGAAGACCATATATATTTTATTCTTTTCTATACGTATATAACCAATATAGCACAAAATGCTTAAAGACGTAATAAAGACGTCCAATAGACGACATATTTTAAGATGTCATCTATTGGACGTCTTTATTACGTCTTTAGGCATTCTGTGCTATATGGGAAGTTAGGAGCTCGAAGTTTTATTTTCAGAAAGGGAAAAATTCGTAAATGTAAATAATTTCATCGTTTCCAAACTTTTAAACGGTAGACCATGTATATATGTATTTCAATGGAGCTTCGAGTAAAGATAAGAAAGATGCATCATTTCAAATTGAAATGCATTCGCGTGATGCTATGTATAAATTAATATTTGTATTCATAGTAACATCAGAAGTTATGACTTGGTTTTAATATTCAACGACGCAACAAAACTAAAATCTGTGTAACTTTGGTAAATATATGCGGAGTAAATAAACTGGTATTCTTTTTCAATTTATTTTACGTACAGTCGCTTTTAGAGACATTTAACTAATTAAAAATAAATCTGCAGTGCCTTAAATTGCACTTTCTTGTTCGTATAACAAAAAAATAAAATGGATGACTCATATAACAATTGATATTCGTTGATACGATTATCATGAAACAATTTAATAAATATATTGTTAGGGCACCAAATGTGCACCAAATCTTCTTATTTAATCTCACTAATTTATTTTTCTGAATAATATTCAGATAATGATATAATAAAAAACTGAGAAAAATATATCTACTTGTCACTGTACTAATTTTTTGTGTCTGTCTATTGTTTTTGTTTTTCATGGCAACTCGATTACATTATTCATTTTTTACATTTAAATTATATTAAATATGAATCTTCACATTCTTCCCCCTGATGAAGGAACTTCATCTTCTACAAATTTGTAGTCGTTAGCAGGCCGGATGTCCAGCTTACACAACTTAACGATAGATCTTCTGTACATCCCTGTCGCTGTCTTCACTTCGGCTACTCGAACTCTTTTATCTTGGCCAGGGAATACTGCCGTCACTAGTCCTTTCGGCCAAGTATTCCTGGGTCCTTGATCATCGACGATGATGACGACATCTCCTACTTGCACTTCCTCGGGTTCCTTTAACCATTTTCTTCGTTTTGTGAGTGTTGGGAGATATTCCTTCACCCAACGAATCCAAAAGTGATCAGCGAGACGCTGTGCTGTCCTCCATTGCTTACGATGGCACAGGTCTGTATCTTGAAATTCGCCCCATATGGGCGGAGATAACTCCTCTACTGTTGTCGTTACTCCACCTGACCAACCCAATAAAAAATGATTAGGTGTCAAGCAGTTTTCATCTTTTGGGTCGATCGAAACTTCCGTGAGAGGTCTCGAGTTTAGTATATATTCCACTTCGGTGAAGACGGTATACAGTGTCTCATCGGTTACATTTCTATCTTTCATTATTCCATCCATTGTTCTTTTGACGGATCCAACAAGTCTTTCCCAGACTCCTCCCATATGTGGAGAAGCTGGAGGATTAAAATGCCACTGAATGCCTTTCACGGCTAATTTTGTGGCCACATCCGATCTTTGTAGTTCTTCCAGGGTTTTCTTGAGCTCATTGTCAGCTCCGTGAAGATTTGTACCATTGTCTGAATATATACAGACTGGTTTTCCTCTTCTACAACTCAATCTCTGAATGGCAAGTATAGCAGAGTCCGTATTTAGTTTGGCAGCAATCTCCAAATGTACTGCTCGAATAGAAAGACAAGTAAAGAGGACTCCCCACCTTTTTTCTACTCTTCTTCCTATTTTTACGGTAAATGGGCCGAAGTAATCCATTCCCGTGTTAGTGAATGGACGAACATTCGACATGGTTCTTACTTCGGGCAGGTCAGCCATGTGTACAACTGAAGGCTTCACCTTCTTTATCTTGCAGATAGGACAACTTCGGAAGGTTTTCTTTACTGCTGACATGCAATTTAAAATCCAGAACTTTTGGCGAGTCTCATTCACTACTGTTCGCTGACCCTGATGACCATACAACTCGTGGTACCATTGGAGTAACAGCTTCGTGAAATGTTGTTTAGGATCCAATATTATTGGGTGCTTCTGTACATTAGTCATTTTTTCTGCTTTTCCAAGTCTGCCTAGTACTTTTAGTATTCCTTCCTTGTCCACGAAAGGTTCTATACCGTATAGACGACTCTTTGTGGAAACAGATCTTCCCCCATTGAGGCTGTTCCACTCTTCTCGAAAATTCTCCTTCTGAGATATCTTAATTAAATGTCGTTCGGCTCGATTCAGTTCTTGTACTTGAAGCTCCCCTGTCACCTCTCCTAGCTTCCTACTTCTATCTACAAATCTGAAGATCCATGCTGTTGTTCGCAACAGTCTCTGGTATTTACTGAATCTGTCCATCTCTGGAATATTGAAGGTCTCTATGATTGCGTGAACTGTATCTACTTTTAATTCCAAGTCTTCTATGTCCAAATCGTTGTCCAGAATCTCTTTTTCTTTGGGCCAATATTGCCTTTCTTTTCGTAGAAATTCTGGACCAAAAAACCATCGACTCTTGGAGCTGATGTCAGCTTCCTCATTATCTCTAGTGGCATCATCAGCCACATTTAGTTTTGTCGGAACCCAATGCCATTGATTGGCATCCGTTGATTCAAATATTTCCCCAAGCCGATGTGCAATGAAAGGTTTGAAGGTTCTCGCATCACTTCTAATCCATCGTAACACTGTCATAGAGTCACTCCAATAATGCGTCTCCTTAATGGGGATTTCCAGCTCCTCTTTAATTTTCATAGCGATCCTCGCTGCCATTACAGCTGCCTGTAATTCTAGGCGGGGAATCGACAATGGCTTAAGTGGGGCTACTCGTGTCTTTGATGATACGATGGCGACATCTACAGCGGTTATTGCGTCTGTGCGCAAAAATGCGATTGCAGCAAAGGCTTTCTCGCTTGCATCGCAAAATATATGGAGCGTTACTTCTTCTGCATGCGGGATAGCGAGGGAGTAGCAGCGAGGGATCCTTACGTGAACTATATTGTGTAATTCTCGCAGCCACGCTCTCCAACGGTCTGTCAAGTCCAAGGTCAGATCATCATCCCACCCAATTCCGCTTCTCCAAATATCTTGAAGAAGGATCTTCGCCTTCACGATAAAATGTCCCATGAAACCTAGTGGGTCATATACAGACATTACAATTCGTAATACTTCTCTTTTAGTAGGTCTCTTTTCTCCAGACAGAATATTTTGTTTCACCTTATGGTAGTTTATTTTAAAAGTGAATTCGTCAGTGGTTGGATTCCACCACATTCCTAGCATACGCTCGTCTGGAATAACTTCTTTCTCCAAGTTAATTCCTTTTAAACCTTTTGAAAGTATCTCTTCCGGGATAGTCTTGAGTACGTCTTTACTGTTGCAAGTCCAATTGCATATTTCAAATCCCGCTTTCTTCTGGACGTGGATTACGTCATAAATGAGCGCCTTCGCTTCCTTTACGGAGGGAATGCTATGTAGGAAGTCGTCCACATAATAATTTTGTTGGATAACTTTGCAAACTTCCGGGTACTCTTTCTTGTACTCTTCTGCATTGAGATTTTTCACATACTGAGCTGAAGTAGGTGAACAAGTTGCACCAAAAACCATTACCAACATCTCGTATTCTTCTGCTGGCTTTTGTCGTTCCTCACCTCGCCATAGAAAACGCTGAGCAGGTCTGTCTTCTTGTCTAATAAAGACGCGGTGGAACATATCCTTTATGTCTCCGGCAAATGCTACCTCATACTGACGAAATTTCCACAGAACGGATACGAGTGAGTTGTTCATATCGGGTCCCTGCATCAACATATTGTTAAGACTAACTCCATGACTCTTGGCTGCAGCGTCGAATACTAATCGTAACTTCTCTGGTTTGTTGGGGTTTACTACGCCAAAGTGTGGAAGATACCACAATCTTGGATGTCTTTCTTGAGATTCCTGCGCCGTTAATTTTCTGATAAACCCTTTCTCCAGGTATTCATCAATCTTTGCGACGTATACTGCGGCAAATTTGGGGTTCCGATCCATTTTTCTTTCTTGGCAATGTAACCGGTGAAGGGCCATAGTTTTGCTCTCAGGAAGACTGATTTGATCATCTTTCCACAGAAGTCCTGTTTCGAATCGATCACCTTCTTTGACCCTTACGGTCGTTTTCTTCATTATGGCCAAAGCTCGTTGTCCTTCTTTAGACTTTGGACGATCCTGATTCATTTTCACACCGAATTCCTCAGTTGAGAAGCTTTTCTTCACAAGTTGATGAAGTTGATCATCTCGCTCAGTACTTTCACAGAGATGAAAGCACGATTCCGGCTTCTTCATATTATTGATCGTGTTTGGCCCAATCAAATACCAACCAAGTTTACATCGCAAAGCTACTGGGGACTCTACTGTTGACTCCACATACTGCCTTGGAAACATGAAATGTATATGCTTACTCCCAATTAACATCTTTGGTTTTCTATAGTTAAAATTTGGAATTTTACATTTCTCGAATTCTGGCCATCGTTCCTTAATCATTTTGGCATCCTGACTCATGTGACTCAGCGGTAGCTCCGCTATCGTCCTTATTTCTTCAATGTCAAATGATTTAGCGGACGCGAAGATTCCTTTTATGGTGCATGCAACGTTGCGCGAGTCTTTGTAATTTTTCATCGCCGCCAACATGTCAATACAGAACGGTTCTTTCTTTCCTTGCAATCCAATCTTACTTGCCACTTCTTCTTCTAATAATGTAACGGTTGAGCCGTTATCCAGGAAAGCAAGAACTTCCGTTTCTCCTTTCGGTCCTTGAAGAATAACTGGAATAGCTCCAAGAATCGTCCGACTTTGCTTCTCATTTTGGTTAGTCTTCTCGTTGATCGTATTCGAAGACTCAACTTTCATTTCTATTTTTTTGGGAATATCTTTTGTTTGCGGGGTCTTCTCGGTGGTGTTACAAATTAATTTTTCATGTAAAATCACGTTATGCTTCTGCTTGCATCCATTTACGCCACACTCGCGGGCTCTACGACAATCTCTGGAAAAATGTCCTGGCCACAAACATGACAGGCATAGCTTTTTATGTGTTATTAGTTTCTTCCTCTCTTCTACTGATTTTCCAAGTAAGTCTGCGCACTTACTTGCCCAATGTCCTTCCTGTTCGCAGAAATTACATGTAGACCTTCCTTGGACATTGTGTTCCGTAGCATGGACTTTCTCTGTTTTTTTATTTTGATGCCAAGATGTAGGATTGTCCCTGACTTCTAGTGGATAACAAAGCTCTCTTGCTACCTTCATCTTGATCTCCATCCATTCTGAGAAGAATCGCAGGTTTCTCTCTCTATTCGAATTGAACGTTACCCATTCTATCCACTGAATTTGTAAAACCACAGGCAACTTTTCTTCAAGCTCCTGAATGAGATAAGGGTTATTCAAATGTTGGTCGCTCTTAAGAGTCTCGATAGTGGCGCTTAAATCTGTCACTGTCTGACCAAACTGAATGAGAGATTCTAATTTACCTTCTTTTACGCATTGCGCATTTTTCACTTTATCAATCATTGCTTTGATAATGTGTCTGGGATTCCCGAAAATCTCCTCCAATCGTATCATCATTTTAGGTACATTATCTGGAGTCACCATTAGGCTCTGGACCGCTGCTAACGCCGATCCTTTCAGGGCCTTTCGTAAACGTGTTAAATTTTCCGCATTTGAAAACCAACATAGGCTCGTGGTTCTCTGATATTCACTACTGAATTCCGGCCATTTTTCGGGTTTACCATCGAATTCAGGAAGGTCTTTTCCAGTTGTTTGCCGCGCGAAGAATTTGGAGTTATCATTCTGTCCACCGCCTCCTGCTAACTTAATTGCATCTGTAATTGCTTTTGTAAAGACTGATATTTGGTCATTTGACGGAAAGATACCAGAGTTTACATCTTTTTGATTAAAAGGTTTCTCTTCTGTAAAGGAGTATACAAGATTCTTTGAGTTCTCCTCTAATTGTTTTCTTTCGACCGCTTGTTGCTGTACAAATTCTTTTCTGTCATCTTCCAGTTTTGAAATGACAGCGCTCTGCTCTTGTTCCAATTTAAATCTAGCAGCATTTTGATCTTCTTCGAATTTCTGAAACTGGATTGCAGCGAGTCGATCTTCTTCCTCTTGTTGCTTCTTCTTAGCCTCTTCAATTTCAACTTCTTCATATTTGGATGCCTGATTCAGAAGCTTGTCCTGCTGCTGATGTTCAGCCCATTCTTTCGTGAAATCCTGTTTCTCTATCAAAGCTACTTCGTCACGATTTTCCTCATCTGATGATTCATCAAAGGCAATATCTGCCAAATTTAAAGCATGTAACTCTTTAAGATTTGATATCTCATCATTCAATGATTCAATTCGTCCTTCCAAATCACTTAATACGATATTTCGTTCTGCTTTAATCGTTGAGATCTGAATTTTCAAATTTCCGATGACTTTTGAGACTTCTTTCCTGTCTTCTACGGATAAGTCTTCGGTTTTCATTTCTTCCTGTTTATCTTCGAGGAGTAGCTCCATTTTTATTTGCTCAATATCAAGGTCACCTGCAACTTTCATCTTCTTTTTCTTCAACTCTTTCACTTGATCGTTGAATATCATCATTTTCTTGGCGTGCTCTACCACAACTGTTCTTGTTTTTGCAACTGATGCTTTGGACGTGTGATACAAGCCACACTTGGATGATCTGGATGATCTTGCATATTGTGAAAATACTTTGGGTTCATTTTCTTTCAATCCAAACCGCTTCGGTGGATTGCCTTTAAGACGCTCGCTTCTCCTTATATCGCCGCTCTGCTCCATATTACTCAAAAGGAAGAAATAAACAGTAAGATACCTTATTTAAAAAAGTGTCACTAAAACGATTCTTTCCTACTATGGAGTCACTTATTTTCCGTGTCTGACTCTTAGACACACTTGTGCAGCTGTTGCTTGGCCCAACAGTAGCCAACGCTGACGGTGATTGCTTCAATTCAAATTAAAACTCCGGATGTAATCCACGGACGGTACGATCCGGCTCGAAGGACCAATGTTAGGGCACCAAATGTGCACCAAATCTTCTTATTTAATCTCACTAATTTATTTTTCTGAATAATATTCAGATAATGATATAATAAAAAACTGAGAAAAATATATCTACTTGTCACTGTACTAATTTTTTGTGTCTGTCTATTGTTTTTGTTTTTCATGGCAACTCGATTACATTATTCATTTTTTACATTTAAATTATATTAAATATGAATCTTCACATATATAGTAACCATGAATACAGTATATTACTTTCAAAACCGATTTTCCAGTAAATGATACACTTTTTGAGAAGACTTGGCAAATAAAGGTTTTGTTTCCCTTCCAAAAACAAGAATCGAGCTCTTTTTCCATTTTTCTAAAATCTGCGGATACTCCCGCTTTCACATGCGGTCAAAACAAAACTACGAGTCCGATTCGGCTGAAATTTTAACAGTAGCCGTCTAAGATAATGTACTACACAATAAGTTATGTCTCTTGCGACAGTGGCGCCATAGGCCGGTGAGGCTAAGTACTTGTCGGACAGCCCTCGTATCGTTTTCGAGATAGTAAAAAAGTAGCAAAGTTAACTTTAACACCAGTTTAAATTTTGTTTTTAAAATTACTAACATTCAAACTTTAAATTTAAAGTTGCATAATATTATCTTCAATAGTTTTTGCTATATGTAGAGCACAAACATACATACAGACCCTTTTAGACTTCGTCCAAGAAAGTAAAAACTATATTCGACAAAATTATGTATCATGTAATCTCACAATTGCATAATATTTATTTTAATAAGAAATTTTATAGTATATATCAAAGTACGAAAAAAAATTATAATTAAAATGATATTGATACGACAAATTTTCCATGACATCTTTTTTAAATTTACAAACGCAAATATTCGTTATCATTTGCATTTCCGAAGATTACGCCATCCGTACCAGTCATTATAATCAGAACGGAACCGAGGATTTTTTAAATTAGATAAACAAATGTTTCACTTTCGTTAATTTGTTTATTCAATGAAACATAACATTTTCAAAGTTCGAATATTTTAACTTTCTCTTGAACCCAAATATTTCAAGGTCCATTTTTCTTTTATAGATGATTGATAGATGCAAGATTCATGGGCATACAATAAAAACAAACAGAAATAAAGAAACTATTTTTAAAGACTCCATGATTATGCAGTTTCTAAATTTAACCGTTTAATTATTTGTTTTTATACTGTTTAAAATATATATATATTATGTATATATAAATATGTAATTTAAAATCCCATGCTAGTTTATTTCAATTAAATCTTTGGTATAATCAATATTCAATTCATGTATTTATGATATCATTTGCACAAACAAATATTTCTCTCAGACAGATTATTTAAAATACTCCGAATTATATTAATTTTCGTGCGTCACTCTACGTAAAACGAATGCTTAATAATATTAAAATTAGAGAACAATAAAAACCCCCTGAAAAGATTAAATACTTTCTTACAAATAAAATATAAGGAAATGTGTAAAAATGCCGCGAGATCAAGGTTGAGATGAAGGATGACCAGAATAAAATCAAATGATTAAACAATAGTATAAAACCCGAGTATATAACTAGAAGAGGGGACTATTCAACCAGATCAGACACGCTGTGGATTCGCATAGTAGTGCACAGTAAACCCTGCCGAGAATAACAGTTCAAAATGAATTATCAAAAAATGTGTTTAATCGTGTTCGTGTTAGTCGTGACAATAACATTGTCGGAGAGCGCGCCGTCGCCGTTTTGGTACAGTCTGTATCCTAGTGAACACAGACATAGAAGACCGCAAAAAGAGAGATCAGGAAGAGGACGTTACAACGAGATCTGCCGAGTTCACGCTGTCGACAATCTCGCATTTCCCGGCAGAATTGGAAATCCTGTGTGCCCTTGGTGATTCGAAATGTAAACCCCAAAAGAGACTGTCCAATCTGTTTGTGCCACTATCTTATATTTTTAATTTTATACAACAATGTGTTCATATACAAATACATGTAATATTAGTAGATAAATAAATTTTCTAATATAGTTCATAACATATTTTGCTTTTATTTATTAATGATGCGAAAAAACCTATAATAACGGAGAATGTATGTAATTTTTACATTGTTTAATGTATATGCATTGTTTAATAATTACATGTCAGTTGTTTTACAATATTGCAAAAACGAGTCCGCAAATTACTAATTTATAGTTCTAGAATAGTTTTTTAAATACAAATATTTACTTTGTGAGGAGTCGAACGTCACATATACAAGAATACACTGTCGAAAATCCAGAATAGTGTTCATTATTTTCATATTTCTAGTCAATAAATTTTATCCTCATAAATTCTAAACGATTTTATTTTATTTAAAAAATTTTATTGATAGTATCTGGATGATTATATAATTTTTGAATAACACATTCATCTGGTTTTACTTGTACAAATTAATATAAAACTTAAAAAAATTCTTCCCAATTCCATATATTACATCCCTTTTTGCTATATTTCATTATTCTAGTACATAGACGATTTTATTTTATTTAAATTTCTGTATTGATAGTATCTGGATGTTTATATAATTTTTGAATAACACATTCATCACATTAAGTTAATTTTAGTCTATAATCTTTATACCTGTTATATTTATTTGTGTGTTTGCAGTTTACTTCTTTCCGACACTTCTGACGATGGTGTAAAAGCCGAAATACGTATTAAGTTACATTCAATTATTTTTGAAACCAATCAAGTGTGTTTTTATTCAATTATTCCTTATTAAACATTCATCTGGTTTTACTTGTACAAATTAATATATAACTTTAAAAAGATCTTCCCTACTAACAATTCCATATATTACATCCCTGATACATTACCTTTTTGCTATATTTCGTTCTTCTAGTACGAATACGTTCTACCTAAGAATATTTTTCCTACTTTCGGCCAAATTTGTAAACAAATATTTGGTAGGCGAATTCAATTTTAAAAACACACATTAAATAGATTTTTAAAAACAATATATTTTCAATAATTATTTTACAATAATTTGTTTCCAATATTCAATTGGGATAAATTAGGATACTTCGCCAATAATTTAAATTTAATATAATATTTGAAAAGTTAACTTCATAACATATTTAATTTGGCGGTTCATTTTATCTTAATAAAATAATTAAACTTATACAAATATAAAATTATAAATAGTAGTAATTGATGTACTATAAATTTTGATAAATAATATTTCTATATTTTTTAATATATGATAGGTACAATTTTGCACATATTTTATTAGGGCTGAATTCGGTCATAAAATGAATTATCTGAGCAGAAAATAATTAATTATACATGAACATAATTTGAAAATGACGCTACGTCCGGAAATGTATTTTTGCTCAGAGCTCCAGATTATAATATCAAACTCAGCCAAAGTACTAGCCCTGTTCACATTTGTTCGTAACTCAAGCTGCCGATGGCAAACAGCAATATTGTCATAATTGTTCTTTAAACTGATACATAACAATTTTTGTGTTGACTACGAAATTTTATTGTGTATAAATAACAATTAAATAAATATAGCGAAACACGGATGACATTTTTAAACTAATTCATTTTCGCTCGTTGGAATCATAAATATGTTATTTTTCTGACCACAATTTATAAATGTAATATGTCAAAGAAGTAACATTAACATGTATGCTTGCTTAAAAATATGGAATTTAAAAAGTTATTTCCAAACTTTAATAACACCGTCTCTTGAACCAGTGAGCAGGAAACATTGTGAAGCCTGACACAATGTAATATCACTGATCCAATCTCTGTGTCCGGGTGGTGGCGGTTCAGGACCTGCACGATGTATTTCATCCGTGTTTGTTTTCGCTGAACTAGTACCGCTACCACGTGACGAAGGTATATCACATTTTTCCGAGATCACGCTGGTGCCGTCGATTAGCCGACTTTCGTATCGTAATGTATTTGTATTGGTATCACCTGGCGCTGGTATCGCTAGATAGGAAGAACTTGGTGATTCTAAATCCCAAAAACGTAATTTCTGGTCTGTACCACCGGCCAATAGGAAACCAGATCGGTCGATGCAGCCGCCGTACATAGCGCAAACTGCATTGTTTACAACCTAAACGATAGAATTCCCATGATTAATGAAGATCGCGGAAATAAAAAGTACTACCCATCGTCAAGTTCACACATAGATTTAATAAAAAAAATTACATAAATTGAGTAGTATTAGATATTTCAAAAAGAATATTCCATCGAATTTATAAAAAAGCTGGAAGAGTCTTCAGTCGTCTTTCTTATACTTCCTACAATCATTATTAATATAATTTACCCAGTAATGTATGTATGTATATATGTTTGTATGTGTAGAACGCTTTTTTTTGTAAAAATGCAAATTGGCATAGACGGGGATCGAACTCACGGCCTCCAGGGTGAAAGGCAAGGCTCTTAACCACTGCGTCATGGCGACTGTTAATAATGTTATAAAAAATAATCAAATAGTTTATACTGAAATAAAACAATCACTACGATTCTGAAGTTCAGTCTGCTTTGAAATAGACAAAAACGAATCAAACGTCAGAATGAAATGTCATAAATATTTTTGTGATAAATCTTCAATTTGATGATTTGAAGTGTATTCAGTGTGTTGTGTACTGTACACAGAGTGACATCTGCTATATTATATTAATATTGTATGTCAATGAGAAATATAAATAATTGTTAGTTAATAAAATTAAGTTTTATTTATTCTAATTTGAAGTTTGTGAATCGCTATTAAGCATTTATGTTAAAATGACCGACCAAAGAACAAATATAAATAAAAGTGCTACCACGTGAGTGTCAAATACAGTATTTCAATGAGAATTAGTGACGTACGAGTTACGGAAACATTGTTTGAATTGTAAATCTGAAGTTTAAAGGGAGTTACATGTTATTATTCAATTTTTAAGTATTTAATATGAAATAAGTGCCTAATTTGCATATATTTTTAGCAAATACGTGTTTCCGTACATTTATTTTAATTCATAGTTAATATTTTCACTTCAAAATGGCCAAGAAGCAGTGATTTTTGAAAATATGAGTTGCGGTAACATTCTATAGTTCGTCAAATTATAATAACTGCAAGTAAATTTATAATTCTGATTATTAGAGAAATAAAATCTTGAAGAGATATGTCAGCGGCATTATGCAACGCGTTTATATCAGTTCCTGTAAGAAATACACAGTAAGGAGACTGGTCAGAGGCGGTCGAAGGGATTACGTAGTACCTATTGGTTATGATTTTCTCTGTCAGTATAGTTTTACTGTTCAATGAGAATAGTAGTGTTTTTGTGATTTGTGCCCTGTGCATCTGGTATGGAGAATATTAGCGGTGAGTCAAGTCTGTCTGTTTATATTTATATTCTTGCAATCATATGTATAGGTAAATGGTGATAGCCATTTTCCTGAATGTACGTTATGTGTATGTCAAAATGAGCTATTGTCACCTATCTCTAACCTTTGTATCGGTGCTGGCCTGGAAACCGCTTTATGCGGGGGATAGTCGAGAAAGTGCCCAGCGATGTAGCATATATATTTACCGGTATGTTGCCAGCGGTGCCTTTACCTGCCAACTTTAATGTTTATCCTCAGGACTGAGCCCAACGTATCGCTTCGTACCTCCGGGGAGATATGGTGGAGATTGAGTTTCACTCGACTTTCAACTCTTTCTCCCGATACCATTCGAATCCCATGGCGGAGGCAAGCTTCTTGTAGATTCACACTAGTTTGTGTGGAGCACAACGATTACCTTCGTACCTTCGAAGGGATATGGTGGAGACTGAGTTTTACTCTTTCTCACGATGCCGTAAGGTTCCGCGGCGGAGGCAAGCTACTCGTTGACGCACACAGCTAGTTGTGAGGAGAGATCCCTCTGGCATTTTCCCACAGCAAGTCTGTGGAGCGGGGCCAGGTTCTAGCAGACCTAAGCACTAGTTGCTTAGGCTGTGATGTTTCTTGTGCACAGTTAAATACTGTAATCTACCTCCTTATCCTGATACAAATGGCTTAATCATTATTGCTTTATTAGACCGTCGTCACTCACTGCTAAATGACAGGTTTCTCACTGAGCGTCAGCTCAACTCGCATTCTATTTTCAGACTCAACATAGAGGCTCGTATCGGAGGATTCCGTGGGCCGTCGCTTACAGTGTGTAATGTGTATATGCCCTTATGATTGGTGTTAATGAAATAAAGTGTCATACAGGAAGGTTCAGTGGTTAAATATCGTCGGTTACCATCCATCTACATACAACTTTAACAACAGGTAAAATCAACCATAATAGATAATTCAAACATATTTAGAAACATGATTGGTTGGCAATTTTATTTTTGATGGCACAATCCATTGTATTTTAGCATATAACTAATTATCACTTTTAAAACTGCCGTCACACTGCAGTTTAATACTTCAAAATACAGAATCTAGTTTCTATCAAATAATAAAAAATGTTGTGTAAAAAGGATTTGTAATCCTTTTTTTTTTTTTGAATAATCGATTCAATTAATAAACAGCAATCGTAAGTAAATGTATAATCCTGTTGACAATACAATCATGGAAACTGTCTAAATGATACAACACTTATGGCCAGTTGCACCATACAAGGTTAAAATCAAAGTTTAACTGAACTTAGTTTAAATTTATCGGATGTTACACAGTGCGTGATAAGCGATCGATTACTTAATCTCAGCATAGTGATCTATGAACAAAATAGCGTTCAAAAAAAGAGTCGATTTTTTCTTTATTATTAATTGCGATGTGGAAATTTGTATTACTATTATAGTCAAACGATACAAAATGAAGAAAAACCGTGTTATTATTATTAAATTAGATGAGAATTCGCCATCAGTCAAAACTGACCCATGTTCTGTATACCATATGGGCACATGGTGCCCACGGGTGACCCTAGTATCTAATACTACTCAATCTATGGAATTATTTTTAACTAGGGTAATGCTATTTTTAAGGCGATTTTACAGTAAACGGTATGTTTTACGAAAATTTAATGTATACGATATGCGCATATGAAAGTAAAAATATTGAATATGACACATACTTGTGTATTTGATAAAGGAGGAGCTGGACTTGCCCACAGCACACATTGCCTGAACCCTGTCTCCAAATTCCACATAGAAATCTCATTATTACCCTGAACACTAGACACTACCCAAGAGTGTTCAGTAGGATGACTGATAACTTTTCGAATACGGGCACCTGTCAAATAAACTTGTGTTAGAAATCAGTAAACTTGTAAAAATAGGTAATGTAACCTGTAGGATGAACAATCGTCGCAATCGGTAATTGAAACCGTAAATCCCAAGCAACATGGTACCCGCTGCTAGTTCCCAAAGTTAACCAATTTCGTTGCGAATCCATACAAAAACTAGTAATAACGCCCTGTTTTAAATCGTTTTGCAACCGCCAAGCTGTACCTGGCGCTCTTAAATCCCAACCAACAATATTGCCATATAACGTAGAATAAACCAGTACACCTTGTGAACCACCGTCTAAGTATTGAACATCTATCGCGGTGCCATCTTCATCTATATCTAGTTGTCGTGAATGTAAAACGGACATTCTAAAATTTTAAATGAAAATAAAACGCTAATAGTTTGCAGTGAAAATTAAAATTATTTTACCGGCTACTCCCAGAGTCAACTCTCAACACGAATAATGAGCCATCCACGGTAGCAGCCGCCAAACTTTGCCCTTCATCGCACACTGTCAAACCCGCTAATCCAGTGCTGTTTGGAGTACGGTAGAGTTGTTTTGAGCGATTCGCAATATTGTGGCCCTCCATTTTCGCACAATCCCACAGCCGAATGCATCCATCGAACGAAGCACTTGCAAATAGCGGTGATGACGGAAATTTAACCAATTTTGTTATTGTACTTCGGTGCTCATGCAAATGGGCAACTAGGGAACCACGTAACCGCCAACCAGGTGGAGGCAGAGGTGGAAGCCATGCTGCTTGTTCTGCCCATTCGCGGCTTCTAGATTGTTATATAAGTCGTAATTATGTTTCTATTGGGTCAACCATTTCCTTCAGCAAATTTACCTTAATGCTTCAATATAGTGATCTTGTTGTCGGGTGATCAAATCTCTTAATTCGTTTCTGCAATCTGCCACTTGACCTGTCGCAAAACATAAATTTTTACCCAACCTTTGGTATTTTTTTTGTAAATTCATTGCAATTTCAACCAATTTACTTATATGGGTCATCTACATACTGTCTTATCTATTCTAAATATTGTGGATAAAGTTGCCTAGCATTTCACAGATTGAAATTCGATTAAATTTAAACTTTATGTAGTTAATATACAGTTCATGGGTTTTTTGAATTTTGAACAATATTATATTTTCTTAAACATTTCTTAATTTTTAAAGCTAATTTACTAATAAATAAAAGCAAAATATAATAAAAGAAAATATAGATAAAGATTCGTTAAAAAACAGGACTTCCACAGCAATTTTGTATACAAAGAAGTGAAATAGTGTACTTTTTAAGCAATAAAAGTGAAATAAGTGACTGAAAAAAGATAAAAAAGTGAATAAAATATTAATTTTGTAGACGCCATTTTGTTTTTGGACCGATTTTGAGGCCTGATTCGTATTCTGCGATCCCAAAAACCTTGTGTTATCAAATTTCAGGCAATTTATTAAATAAATAAAAGAGTTATACATATATTAATTAAGAGTGTAATTAAAAAAAGCTAGAGTGGCCTGCACTCGACTTTCATTTACGTAGTTTTCACTAGAAAAAAAGGCACAAATCATAATATGATTGATTAAACTATATGAAAATAAATGGCAACATAAATAAGACATTTAAGATTTTCCGTAGCAGTTTTCTCGAAACTGGTACATTTTTAGAAGAAACATTTAAAACAAAAATTGTGTGAAATATTAATATCTATCATTATGAATATAGTTAATTTTGCCATAAGTGCAGCCGTTCTAGTGATATTGGAAATAGAACAAAAAATTCATAGAGTAAACATGCACTTCCGGTTTCTTAAGTTTGAAATTGCACAATTTAACGTTTGACAGTAATAGTTCAAGAGCGTTCACAGACAGACAGACGTCATTCCGAAAATAGTCACATTCGATTCAGGGAAGGTCAAAACGTGTATATCCGTTGAAATCTCGAGTTTGAAATGTTTCATGATTACAAGACTTACTTATTACTTTGTAAAAGAAAGTAGAAACACATATTTGCTAATTGACAATTGAAAAAAAGGAAAAGGACACTTTTCTATAAACTTTTGCCGAAAAAAAAAATGTTAAAAATGGGGTTTGAGTTAATGAAGTTAGAATATTGACGAATTTTTAGCGTCTTTTGTACTTTTCAAACATTTATGACATGAATATAGTGAATAAAATTTTAAAATAGTGACAATAAGTGATCAATTTCGGAAAAAGTGAATAAAAGTGGAAATAGTGAATGCGTGGAAGCCCTGAAAAAATTAGTGCAGTATTCCCTAACATCAATTTTCAGATATCATACATAGAGATGGGAAAATGTCGTTAACATATTTTTGACTATATTTACTAGTTTTACTACGGAGTACATGTAGTCAATTCAAATATGTCATAAAATGATTTAGTAATCATGAAGTTAAACCAAAGACATACAGAATTACTAATTCAATCTGCTCCTAGAAACATGTCAAATACTTGAATTGTATAAAATAATATTTACATTGAATGTAAGATCGTTCGTGTAAACTCATATTTGCGATAGGATCATGAATCACAACAGAACTCTGATTTTCAACCGGTGGAGTAGGTGAGCTACCAATGACAGTCTCAACAATAGGTATTGAATCAGACACATCGGTTCCAAACATATGCTGCCATTCCGAGTTCACATTATTAGAATCCGATAATGTGGTATTTAATATTTTCTTTATTTTCCTATATATTAAAAAAACAAAATCAGTACTATTCTATTTCAAAATGAAATATATAATTACCGATTTTGGTTTAAGTTGATTAACTCTGATTTCGTATGGTAACTGGCGAAATGTAACTCATGATTGCGCACATTACTCTTTTGCGAATTAATTTCGATTTTACCATCCGTTTGTTTATTATGCATTGCATCGGCGCTTATTTTGTACTTGTGGATTTTTTTCAAGTGATTTGCCATTAGTAGAAAATGGTCTTCAACACTATCAGTCATTCCATCGGAACTAAGTCTCCTAAATAACTGCAACATTCTTAATGTATTGGTTATATTGAGAATTTCAATCGAATATAGTTAAATTCAAATTAAGAGACTCTCAATGTGAATTTAACTATAAATAATTACGTTTTTTAAAGATGATGGCATATCATTATATTGTGGTATTTTGCCAGCATTTACTGCTTGTCGTGCTTCTTTACGCTCTTTTATTGTTTTTAATAACAAATGTATGTCTGAGTATTTTATAACACTGTCATAAATTACTCTTGGTATAGGACTTACTAAACATTCTAATAATAATTCAGGCCTAAGCAAATTTAAAAAAATATTAATACTTAGATACTTATTTCAAATAGAATTATATTATTGCATTTTTTTTTAATGATTTCTAGAAACAGTAGTGTTGTGAATGGAACATTTTCTAATTTGGAAACTTGAAAGCGTGAAATTTCCTTCGCGGTTGGAAATTTTACCAGAAAAACCATGATCAATTTTTTTTTAACCCTTATTCGGCACACTTCTCTGGTATAACGTGCTCGGCACACTGGGATCATGTGCACCCCAGTGACAAAAACCGTCAAAAAAAATGAACTATTGAATATTTTTACTTAATTTTTTTTTTGTAGTGTTTTGAAAGGGTGCTTTTTAATTTAGTATAAGTTAAATAGGCCAAAAATGTAATTAAGTACCTTTAAAAAATTGAAATAGCGAAAAAAAAAAAGTGTTTTTATGAAAAAATTCATAACTATTTTATTTTTACATATTAAGGGTTAAAAATTTAGATAGGTCTTCTACTAATGTGGCACTATAAGATAATTATAGTTGTTTAAGTACCCCTTTAAAAAAAGGTATTTATTTTCAGCAAATATATGATATATCATATAAATTTAATTTTTTTCATAAACATATTATTTATTTTATGTAAAAATATTATTGGTAAATGTAAAAAGTACCCTTTAGCTGTTGCTAGACCCGCACCCGTCCCCTTTAGGTACTAAAAAATTCTTGTATTATAAGCGTGGGGTGCATATGATCCCAGTGTGCCGAATAAGGGTTAAATTGTAAATTTTGGAACATATTTTCAATTTTAGCAGAATAATAGTTGTACTTGTACGAATATATTTTTATATTTGTTCATATAATAACTATAGCTCGTTATTTTATTAATTATGATGAATAATAATTTCATTTTTAATTCGATTTATTTTGGTTAAGGTGAATTTGAATAACAGAGAATTATTTTTAAAATTCAGAACACTTTCTTATCTTGTCGTTTATATAACAAATTTTTACATCGTTAATAAATTGTTAAAGTAAAAATAAAAACTATTATTGAGCCTTAAAATAATGCTCAAAGGTGATTTACGGAATTGAAATTAAGTTTAGATATACAGAATATTTTAAATTTATTTGAGGAAAGTTTTGCTACCTAAATTATACCACTTAAAATATGTTTGATGTTTAATGCGTGCGCAATATAAATGATAATTAAAAAAATATATATATATTGTATTATGTCCGTTATTTTACAACACTAATAAACAATGAAAAATAGAGCTAAACAAGTGTTATAAAAAAAACTGCAATAAATGTATGATTCCATTACACGTACCGATCAATTTGAATAAGTTGATATTTCATAAACGTACTCAGATGCGGAATAATCTTACACTGTACATCTAATATTGTCAATGACTTTGCTGCTGTTGAAATAAATCCAGCTACTGCTTGCCGTATCCAAAGACTTGGATGCACCAAATAACACGAAGTCTCCGATACAAGTTCACAGAGAACTGTCTTTTGCAACAATCCTAATTCCGTTAATGCGGACATTGCATGAATACACTTTGTTGTTACAAACTCAGAGCTATCTGTTAAACCCTAAAATTATTTCAATAAACTAGTGCAATATAAAATATTTACGAAATAAATACTTGTAACAGTAATGGTGACAAAATTGCAGAACTATGGCAGCCGACATACGCTGCTACACCAATAATACAATCGAAAAATGAGCCACGCAATTCTTTATCTTCCTTGTCGTTTAAAAATGTGATCATATGCGATAGAAGCACATCATTTGCTAAACACCAAAAATAACCATTTCAATCATTACGTTTATTTTGTTGAGATTTATGTTATGTCGATGGCTTTCACCGTTAAATCATTTTACGGTGATATGGGAAATACCTTTTTGCTTGCCGAAGAAAACACACAATTTAGTGATCCCGCTCTCCATCAACGTTTGTTTGACAATTGTCTGCGAATCGGTCAGCAAAGAACTCACAGTTTGCTGTATCATTTCATGCAAAGTTTGAAGTTCTATCTCGTAGTTAATACGTGGCGTGTCTTTGCTATGCAGACACATTGATTTCGTTTTAGTGTCCGAAAGATCGCTTTGGGTTTGCTCTAGATATCGCAGAGCTATTTCTGCGAGTGTTGCAATATTATATGCGTATGCTACTCGGACACTTGTACTCGGATCTGTGGCAAGTGGTGATAAACCCGGTAGCACATATTCAGGGAAAATATTTGCGTCTGAACGTGGTATATTTTTAACGAGATTTAAGCATTGCGTTATTGTGTGTATGGCGGAAACACGAACGCGTGGCGAATTGTAATGTTGTATTTGAGCCAGATATAACTAAAATAAAATTTATTTATTAAGGACCTATTCCTAATTCAAGGAATTTTTAATAAGCAATTTGGTAGATAAATAATATATTTCAAACATTAAAAAAGCGGAATGAGCCAACATCGACGAATTTATAGATTTTTCTCTAGATTCTTAATCTTGAATTTCGTTTTCTTAATATTATAAAAAAAAGGGTATCCATTCAGTCAGATAATTTATATCTTTAATGCAAAATTACAAACAATAAAATTTATAAACATTATGATTTATATTAATGGTTTTATGTAGATTAATAAAAAATCTAGAGAGCCCGTCACTCGACTATTTATAATTAGTTTTCACTATATATGTAATATACAGGGCTTCCACAGCAATTTTGTATACAAAAAAGTGAAATAGTTTAGTTTTTAAAGGATAAAAGTGAATAAGTGACCGAAAAAAGATAAAAAATTTAATAATAGTGAATAAAATATTCATTTTGTTTTTGGACCGATTTTGAGGCCAGATTCGTAATCTACGACCCCTAAAAACCTTGTGTTATCAAATTTCAGGCAATTGATTAAATAAATAAAAGAGTTATACATATTTTAATTAAGAGTGTATTAAAAAAAGCTAGAGTGGCCTGCACTCGACTTTCCTTTATGTAGTTTTTACTAGAAAAAATCAAAATATTGACAGGCACAAATCATAATACGATTGATTAAACAATATGCAAATACATGGCCACATAAATAAGATATTTAAGATTTGTCGTAGCAGTTTTCTCGAAACTGGTACATTTTTTGAAGAAACATTTAAAACAAAAATGGTGTGAAATATTAATATCTACCATTGTGAATATAACTAATTTTGCTATAAGTGCAGCCGTTCTAATGATATTGGAAATAGAACAAAAAATGCATATAGTAAACATGCACTTCCGGTTTCACAATTTAACATTTGACAGTATTTGCTCAAGAGCGTTCACAGAGAGACACACACACAGACGACATTCCGAAAATAGTCACACTAGATTCAGGGAAGGTCAAAACGTGTTTCACTTATTAATACTGGTCTTGAAATATTGAAAACGTAGCAAGAGTAAACAGTTAATTTCGGTTGAAATTTCCTTTTGAAACATAAGAGGTTTTCGTTCCCGGGATATAAAAATTACGAATTCAAAACATAATATTTTTATGTTGAATGTTATATGCTGTAGAGTGTTCATACAGAGACACACATTTGAAAATACATTGAGAAATATTTGCATCATAAAATTTCTCTAAACGATGACGTTAATTGCCTGATAGAATTGATACCCTAAATCATTGCATTTCTTTCAAACTTATGAATTGAAATTTTACGCATTTTTAGTTAAATTTAATATTTTTGAATTTATTGCTTTATTTTAAATAAGTTTATATATACATTTATTTTATTTATCGATGTCGCGTACTATTGTGATTGTTTAGAAAAACAAACATTGTTGCGAGCTAAAAAGAAATAGTTTTACAGATTCATTTTAATAAATATGAATACTTTTTCACCAGTCAATTTACAGGAAGACTGTAAATTACAAAGTTACATTATTCATTAGTTAATAATTCATTTATGTAATACTCTTTGGTGGCAAATACTTAACAAATAAAATATAACATCACGTCTTTGTTTTTAACTTTATACTATTTAAAATTAAAGTACTTACAATGTAAGGTAGAATGCGATCCAAGATTGTCTCTTCATTTGTGTTCGACGCCAACTGCAATAGTATTTCCAAACATTGCAACTTGGACGTACAATGATGCAAACCTCGAATACACGAAGTAACCAATGACGTTATTATAACCAATCCATTATAATCATACGATGCTGGTTCATTGTTCGCATCTTTCACATTTAACATATTAATAATATTACCAATATCTTTATACAATCGTGCAATCTTTTCATCAGGTGCTAGTATAGGATTCGACGAAAAGATCAGCATATACGATTGCAAAAACGAATAAAAATATTCGGGAAATAATTTTCCGCGTTCTTGCGATAAATATAATTCAGCCATTAACCGTTCACTAGGATCTCTTTGGATCATGCTCGCTAGTAAAGATCGTAATGAGGGGTCTTCTATGTTATCTATGTGTTTCTTCGGAGTGTATTCACCAACGCGATATGCCAATAATTGCGATAAATCAAATGGAGCATGGCCCTCGTTCCATAATTCTAGTAATGCACAACCAGCTGAGAAAATATCCATCGCTGGTTTTAGTTCCCCGGATGAATACGGAGTCTCGTTAAACATAGATTGATTTGATAGCTCAGATGTTAAAGTCTTGATAAAACGTTCTGGTGCAATGTAGCATGTACGTCTCCGAGATGTATCGAAGAAATATGAGTAATCCGCCGGATTGTCCTCCGGCAAGAATGTGGGTTTAAAGGATGCAAAGTCGACCAATAAAACCCAATTCCACGAGGTAACTGTGATATTTTCTAATTTTATGTCCCCGTGGCAAACGCCAACTTTGTGGCATTGGTGTAGTGCGTAAAGCACTTGAAATGTAATCCATCGTTTTTCTATATTTGTTAAAAATGGGCGAGTACTTATTCGATCATATAAACTATATTTAACAAACTCTCGCATTATTAATCCTGCTTTATCAGTGACCTACGAAAATTGTCAAAATAAAATTCATACTTAAATTAATTATTCGTAAAGTGATTTAACGTAACGCCACCTATTTAGTACTAAAATTGCAGTCGATAGCCGCCATAACATGTGAACATAATCTGATTTTGTTGTGAAACTCGTAATTGATAACCAATACAGAATGTAACAAGCTTAGGAATAACGCTCCTATGCGTTCAGCTCGCCTTATAAGTAATATATGCGATGCGAGCAGCGGACTCCACCCTCCCACTCCGCGCTTTTTAATAATTGTTTTTAATTATTATGGCCTTTTGGTTAACAATTTGAAAAAAAAAAATAGATATAAAAAGTCAATTTCTTGCAGATCGTTTTGATAAAAATAAAATTTGTAGTATATATTTGGAAATTTAAAATTATAATATTTAATAATTTGTTATGGCCTTTGGGTTATACGCACTCAGGATTTTGAAAAAAACGTTGTTTTTTTCTTATTTCATTTTCGTAATGTACATATATTTAAGTATATACACAAAAAATTTCATGTCAATCCGACGTATATTCTCGAAGTTACACGCATATTTGTAAAAAAATATTTACTATGTGGTAAGTACTTTTGAAACTTTGGCGTTCAAAGTTTCTCTCAAAACTATGTTTGTAAAGTCGGTGAGCAAGATATTTCCGAAACGGCTGAACCGATCACTCTCAAATTTGTACACAAGCTTAATAAATATATTTTTTATTGATTAATCTAAGGTTTTTTCTCGCCGATAAATAGTTTTCATTTTATAAACAATTTAAGTCCAAAATTTTTATGGCAAATCGCCATTTTGTGTTTGGGAAGCCGCCATTTTATAAAAAATAATATTTTGCATATTCCTTCGATTAAATACCAGATAATACCTTATATTAACGAATTTATTTTTGTTTTTTATTTTAAAAGAGTCAGTCCAGATATATCATGCACACCGCAAAACCCTTTTTTTAGAGAAGCTCTCGGCGATCGGCTATGGCAGCTTCAAAAATCATTATTTTTACAAATAAAAAATATCAATATAAAGTTAATAGCTACCACAATATGCATATAAATTTTTACATGAATTAATTAAGAAATTTATCCAGGAAAAATTCTTGAAAAATCGCTTTTATTCGGCCTCCTGAGTGCGTATAACCCCTTAACAATATGAGAAAATATTGTCGATATAAAATATCTTAGAATTTCTTGTAGAATTTTTAGGTGTTCTAATTTTTTTTCTAAAGGCAGTATTAAGGGTAGATCTTTTAAGGCCCCATAACTCCGGAAGTATATGGGCGATTGGATTTAAGCACTTAAATGGGATATCAAATACTGTGTGTAGCAAATTTGGTTCTTATCGCTCTGGTACCTTCAGAGGAGTAAAGGGCACTACGAGCGAGCGAGCGACGACTAACAACTAAGTAAATGAGTTATATACATATATATATATATATATATATATATATATATATATATATATATATATATATATATATATTTGGATTCAAGGCTACTCCTCTGAAGATACCGAAGTAATTTGAACCAAATTTGCTACACATATTATTTAGCATCCCATTTAAATCCGTTCGCAGTTTAAATCCAATCGCCCGTATAGTTCCGGCGTTATAAGCCCTCAAAATATAGAGCACCCCTTAATACTGCCTCAAAAATTAAAACACCTAAAATGTATACGAGAAATTCAAAGATATTTTATATTTACAATATTTTCTTATATTGGTAACCCAAAGGCCATAAAAAATGATTAAATATTATAATTTTTAATTTTAATATATGCTCTAATTTTTCTTATTATGTCAAAATAATCTACAAAAAATTGAAAGACTTTTTATATCTACAACATTTTTTCAAATATTTAACCAAATGGCCATAATTAAAAACAATTAATATTTAATTATATAAGCACGGAGTGGAAGGTATATATTATTAATAAGGCGAGCTGAACGCATAGGTGCGTTGTACCTAAGCTTGTATTTACAATCAAACCTTGGCAAATATTTTTAAAACTACATAAATATATATATAAATTTACAAATGTGTCTATTCATGTAGAAAAAAAAAAAAAAAAAGAATGGTAATTGGTAATATAAAAATAGATCATAGGGTGTTAAATCACTTTGCAAATTACGTAGGAAGACGCATACGCGCGGTACATTTAAAAAGTAAATACATTCGGCAATTCACGGCCTATTTCGATATTTACTTTTTTATAACGTAATATCCAATGATTAGAGATAGTTGGTTAATTTAATAAATATTACCACTACATGTTGAAATGGTAAACAGTTTACTGCAGCTGCTAAAAGTATTCGGATTTCGTCCAACCGATCTTTATAAGGCGACAAAGGTAATGTAGGATCATGAATTGCAAACACTTTGACAACAATTGGCCCTTCAGGCGATTGAGCACGGGCTACTTTTAAAAATCTCGTACTTCCCAAACTAAATAAAATAATATTAATTCATAACATAAATTACGATAGATTGTTTGTAATTGTACCTTGTGTCAAAATGAATTTTCTCTTGGTCAGTCAAGTAATGTTCCACGGGGAATATTTGAGAAGGAGCAATTCCAACAAGAGTATTTCCCATTTTGTATTTATTTACAAGATTCACATATTATTAATAATATAAATATACGGTACTGACAGCTCAAAGCCTGATTTACACAATACAATTGTGTGACTGTCACTTGGGTGACCAGAGGCTGTTAAACTGTTGAAATATGTAAACATCTTTTTTACTTCACTTTTAGGATTAGTTTATTTATATTTGACTGTAGTTTAAGTTCTTTATTGTTTAAAATAAAATTTGAAGGCGACGATTATTGTACATTTTGGTTAATTAGGTGCCTAGAGTTAATGTTTTGTTAAGGCTAGTTGGCAACATTGTTTATGTCTCTGAAGTTAGCTTGGGATTGGGATTCGTTGTTCCCAGCTACAATCCCAATATAAAACTGGATTGGATCCCTGAGATCATTTTTGTTTTTATGCTTAAAATCTTGTTTATACATAAATAGCCATGTTCTAATTAATGTATTTATGTTTATAAACTATTATGTGATCTATACTATAATAAAAAATAATAAAATCTACTATAAATTAGTAATTACAGCAAAAATTCCGTGCAGAACCAGTACGATAAACCTTGCGATCCTACGTTTTATTTATTTACGACCATACTAAAATAGGACTCACCCCAAATATTACATATATTATAGATTAGGGTGTGTTTAATCAAATGCAATCATAAAAAGTAAATTAAAAATATATATATTTGAAGAAAATCGACATTGAAGTCCAAAATACGCATATTGAGGGACGTTTTATTTATTTACGACCATACTAAAATATGACTCACCCCAAATATTTCATATATTATAGATTAGGGTGTGTTTAATCAAATGCAATCATAAAAATTAAATGAAAAAAATATGTATTTGGAGAAAACCGACATTGAAGTCCAAATTACGCATGCCGTGGGACGTTTTATTTATTTACGACCATACTAAAATAGGACTCACTCCAAATATTTCATATATTATAGATTAGAATGTGTTTAATCAAATGCAATCATAAAAATTAAATGAAAAAAATATATATTTGGAGAAAACCGACATTGAAGTCCAAATTACGCATGCCGTGGGACGTTTTATTTATTTACGACCATACTAAAATAGGACACACCCCAAATATTTTATATATTATAGATTAGGGTGTGTTTAATCAAATGCAATCATAAAAATTAAATGAAAAAAATATGTATTTGGAGAAAATCGACATTGAAGTTCAAAATACGCATGCCGAGGGATGTTTTATTTATTTACTACCATACTAAAATATAACTCACTCCAAATAATTTTTATAATATAGATTAGGATGTGTTTAATCAATTGCAATCATAAAAATTAAATAAAAAAAAACAAATTTTGAGAAAATCGACATTGAAGTCCAAAATACGCATGCCGAGGGACGTATCATTTATTTACGACCATACCAAAATATTTTTTCAACTACGACCTCCACCGCAAACCGCGTGAAAAAACAGTGAAAATCGTCGATTTTCGCAAAAACGGTAAGGGGTACCCTTACGAAATTTTCGGCAAAAAAATCACATAAATATTTTTGAGTTTGACATATATTTAGATTAATTTGACTACGCTGATTCCAAAAATGCTAATTAAAGTTATGAGAAACCGTTAGAATTTGCTGTTAGCGCGGTTTGAAGTTGATAAAATGCAAATTTCCATTTAACTCGAAAACGGTGCATCGTATCGAGCCGCCGTTATTTAATTACTCTAGAAACTTACTTTCAGCCAGTTTGAAAAAATTTTTGGACATATTTCACGGAATTTTTTTTTACTTGAATTTTTTTTCAAACTGCGATTTTTTTTCGACCAAACCATAAAAGATAGAGAGTTGAAATTTGGACAATCAAACAACCCATATTTGGTGTATATTGTCAAATTTTTTCAACTAGATTGGGATAATATTACGACCTCCACAGCAAACCGCGTGAAAAAGCAGTGTTTGCATAGAGTAAGGGAGGATCAAGAAATCGGTCCTTTAAAGTAGAGTTATTGGTTACATTATTTGATACATTTAAATAGACTGATTATTATTGTTTAATGAATCATTGATTTCAGTTAACTATTTACTCAATGTATTTCTTAGTGAGAAATGTGTAAGTCCCGTCACCATGTCAAAATTAATTATATTTAATGCACTGCATTTTTAAAAAATACTGAAGATTTGGCTGCAAAGTGCGACTTTAATTTCTAATTTAATTTGGAGATAGCTAGCGAAAAGAGCCTATTTATATATTATATGTAAACTGATTAGCAATAATGCTTGTTTTACCCTACGTTTCAAACATTTGTGCCGTTCCGTTCGACACACGTAAATAAATATGTATATCTACATATATATATATATATACATATATTTCTATACAATATATTAATTGCATATATATGAATGAGTACAACATTCATAATTGTCGTAGTTTTGATGTTTCTGAAAGGAAATGTAATGATTAGAAGGCGATCGATCTGCCAAAGGGGCAGTGTACAGGTCCGGACTTGCACACTGCGAAAACTTTAAAAGAGCGGATGCCCAGCAACCAGAACTGGGACACCCTAACCATTTAAGTGTCCTGTAAATAAGTAAGTTATCAGGGGTCCACCTCCGTCCTCGGGTGGACCCATCGTGACGCTACGACCCCACGGCAGGGTCAATCAACCAACGCACCCACCCGGTCTCGATGCCAAGTTCGGTAACACCTTGCTTCTCCACTGCACTCTGGCCGTACAGCGAATAGGCACGGGGCCGTCCCTGACACCGAGCGCACCTACTGCCAACAACAACCATCATACTTTTGTGCCCCTAACGGAGCTTACTAGGTATATCAGACACGTTGAGACAGATAGGCTTTTTAGGAGATGCGATTGGTCAATTTGACAAAACGCGCCAATACTAAACATTGTTAGTAATCTCATTTGGACCAAAAAAAGAAAATATGGCAACATTGGTGTGTAATAACTCTCCAGCTATATAACACCAGCCCATCACTAGCTTTGTACGTTTCTACACCGCAGCCTGGAACTTCCAGCCCCTTACCCTGGCCGTCGTCTATCGGTATATCCAACCAAGAGCCCAACTGATACCGCTGAGTCATTTGCCAAACGGACTCGCAAATACTCACGATTAAACAGTTGCAACAAATGGAAGCTACGATAGACGGCAGGGCCCAGAACGCAAAGGCCAAACTGAGGGTGCATACTAAGTACCCCGACACCCGTAATGCCGGTCGAGGCGATGGGAGCGCACAAGCCATAAGTATACTTGAATTAGCCAACTTGTTGATTAAAAACGCTGAATAATGTCAGCTTGACTTTAAATTAAATAACAATGAAATAACCATCAAAATTCGCAAACCGACCACCCCAATACACCCGTGATCATTCATTTCCCTCCCACAAAAAATATATACCTGCAGGATCTGAGATATACAAACGACTCAGTCCAACACTTATTTAATCCATTTAACGTTAGCCCCGGGGCCAGTTAGGATGAGGTGTTGTGTTGTGTTGTGTTGCAGGCGCCCCTACATTTAGCAGAGGGGCCTGTTGATGGATGATCTTGTTGTTGTTGTTGCACCCAGGTGGCGTTTATGCTTGTTTGCCCATTTTCTAACCTAACCTAACCTAACCTACCTACTTTCATTTCTATTACGACCTATTTTATGGGCAACACAAACATGGCCCTCAGGTGTCCGTTGTCCGTTGTCCGCTGCGAAGCGTTGTTAATAATAAAATAATTAATTTGCAATATTTTATGATGCGCGAAGTTATGTTGAAGTTAGGATGTACGAATAAATATATAAATGGGGGGGGAGAGAGTCGTGCCATTTTTCAAAATCACTTATACCCTTAAATATTTGAATTAAATTTCGAATTATTTAAAGAATAAGGCAAAAGGGTAAAATAGTGATTATGCTTTATATTTCCCAGCTGTGGAAGGCGTAAGTCGTTCTTAAGTCATGCAACTTCAGAAAGACTTACTTGAAAAGAACTTACTTAAGTAACACCCGCACGACTGTCAATTCTTTTGTTATAACAACAAAAATTATTAAAATTAGAATTGCAGTCGATTTTGATTTTCGTTCGCTGATATTAGGATTGAAAAACGACTCACCGCTTAAATCCAAATTTGTTCCTCTCCTATACCAACCAGGGCAATGTGTGCCCAAGTCACAAGAACCTGCCCAAAAAATACCCAAACAATATTGGCATCAATGTATGCAATTTTGCTTAAACATTTTTTTTCTTTTTTTTTTTTGGCAGACTTCTAGACAACTTGGCAACATTGAGCTGGTTGGGTACACCACAGCCGAAGTTCTAGTTGTCCTTTTTGACTGGCGATAATGTCACTTTTTAGAGTCCCGCGAATTATGACTTTAAAACACTCACTTCACATATTTTAAACGATCGTTTTATTATTTTTATAACACTGACTCTACACTAACTATTCACTGACTTTTTACCGACTTCACTGACTTTTCACTGATTTATCACCGACTTTGGCAATTTACTATTGCATTTGAAAATAAACATTCGCGTAACACCACCGAATGGTCAAAATTGCGTACGGTACATACATACATATATATATATATAAATAACAAAATAAATATAGAAATCAGGTGGGAAATATAAAGATGGCACGTGGGGCTAATAAAAAATCACTTACCCAATTTTCATTTCATTTCGGATGAGGCGTCTTGTTTGTTATCGGGAATGTTCCCTCTGCAGCGTGTTGTATGGTGTCAGTGTTGGTGGTGGGCGATGTTGCCATTTTGTCCCTCGGTGTTAGTTGTGTTGGAAGAACGCGCTGACCGGAGATTTGTACTCACATGGAGAAACCTACTCTGCCACCGTGTTGTTTAGTGTAGTTAGGCAGCAAGGGAACCGGAGTACCGTTGAAACATCCGTTGACAGAGTCGATCTGCTTTAACTCTGTCTGATCTGTAAGAAGGTAAAGTAGACATTTAGTACAGTCGTATATGTTGTTGAAAATTGTTGCGCGACGGAATAAGTGTGCTAGCTGTTCACAAACTGCTAGAAAACAATTTCAATTTAAATTTGAATCATCTGGTTGGTTTATTGGGTGATTATGTTCTATAGTGATTTTGATTTTAATTTTAATTTTATTGTAGTGAAGTATTTAAAGGGTAGAAATAATAATGATTAACATTTACCAAAGCAGACTTCCTTATAGGCATTCTCCAGAATCGAAATTCATTTTACAGCAGCCGGAACTACTGGACTAACGTTTCATATAATCCAATTCTAGATTTCATTTATTTATAGTGTGACAAAGTCTAATTGTTTTTTTTTTTTTTAATATTCTAGAAACATATTTTTAAACTTGAATTCATATCATATCTACTACATACAAGACCTGTTACACGGAAAGATAAACTAGAAATGTGAATACATACATGTTTTGAAATAAAGATTTAACGAAGACCTGTCTGTACTCACTGCTTATAATATCCTAATTAATAAACAGATGTTACTAGTATAATTAGAATGCATCGTCATCTATAAGTTTCGAAATAAAAAGGTATTGTTCGAACTTGTGTATTTACGTATGATGTAAGAAGTAAACAAAATTTATTTGTATCCACATTTAAAATACCTATATTTTTCAAAGTTGCAAAGTTTCAGATATGATCAATCATACAAACATCGCATCGGTACCTACGATACTACATTTATTTTACAGTAAACATACATTTATTTCGAATATTGTGTTGTGCAATTGCGAAATATGTGTCGCTATTTCTGAATGACACTGTAAAGTATATACTATATATACTATATTTGGTGTATATCGTCAATATTTTTCAACTTAATTGGGGTAATATTACGACCTACACAGCAAACGTTGTGAAAAAACAGTGAAAATCATCGATTTTCGCAAAAACGGCAAAAATATCGCATAAATATTTTTGAGTTAGACATATATTTAGTACCTCTACTCTAATATTATTATACCAAATTAGAATTTAAATATAATTTATACATGACATAATATCGATCTAAAATTATTATTATTTATAATAATAGAAAATTTAAAATTTATTATTAATTTGAGTTAGTAGTATAGAACCATTTATTTAGTACCTCTGCTCGAATATTATTATATCAAATTAGAATTTAAATATAATTTATACATGAAATAATATCGAACGTAAATTATTATTATTTATAATAAAAGAAAATTTAAAATTAATTATTAATTTAAGTTAGTAGTATAGAACCATTTATTGGGTACTACTGTTGTAAATTATTATTTCAAGTTAGTATTTAATAAATCGATCGTAAATATAATCAAAATATAATTTAAAATGTAAAAGTAATTTATTATTTTGATATAATTAAAAAACAAATTTGTAAATATTACATAAAGTAAAACATCAAAAATATTCAAAATTATGCAGGACATGTCACCATTTTGCTCTAAAGAACCAATATTTAAACAACCGAAATATTGCTTAAAAAAATATAAATACTGCTTCGCTAAATTTAAACCGATTACTTAAGCGCCTTGTAAATATCATTTATCAATTATCCTACCGTTTTTCTACCGTTGTTCTACCGTTGTCCTACCGTTGTTCTACCGTTGTCCTACCGTTGTTCTACCGTTGTTCTACCGTTGTTCTACCGTTGTTCTACCGTTTATTTGTTTATTTGATTTGTTGTGGCAATATATATATATATATATATATATATATATATATATATATATATATATATATATATATATATATATATATATATATATATATATATATATATATATATATATATATATATATATATATATATATATATATATAATATATATATATATATATATATATATATATATATATATATATATATATATAAACTAAAGTGGTACAAAAAAATATCCCACTATTTAGAATCACTGGAAATAAATTAATTTAATTTAAAATTGAATGAAAAAAAAAATATATCAAATAAATTTACTATCATAAATAAAATGCAGAATAAAAATGTTTCCACTATTTAAATCCACTGAAAATAATTTAAACTTCCACTTCAGGAACGTAATTAATAAAAGAAAAGTTTTAAATAAATAAAATCTTATCTAAATTAAAATAAAACAAAAGCAACTGTTGAGAACCGCTTATAAATAAATATATATGTAAATAGCCCTATAAACCTATAACTATATTCGAGCGGGAACATTCAGTAATTTTAGCCGCGAACGATGCATCAGTTCGCGCCAAGCCCGAACGTAAAGTCCCCACAATTCATACACACATATAATGTGTACACACAATAATTAACATAGGGGAGGGGGGCAGTGGGGGAGAGGAACACATCAAATATAAATGCAACATTATATAGAAATTAATAAATATTCAACAACACAGTTCAAAGAAAATTAAATTCATAATAATTGAGAGAAAAACCACTTACCAGATTTATGAATTCCAGGAAAGTCTCCGCAGCAACGCGTAGGCCACTCTAGATGAATCCTGCAAAAATAAAAATAAAAATCGATTAGTTATTGAATAAAAAACATATATATATATATATATATATATATATATATATATATATATATATATATATATATTTGTATGTACACAGAATTAAAACATAGACACAGAGGGGAAGGGAACACATTAAATATGAATGCAATATTATATAAAAACAAATAAATATACAAAAACAACACTGTTCAAATGAAATGAAATGAATAATAATTGAGAGAAAATTTACCAAGAAACACAATTCGCCATTGATGCATGATGCCATGATGGTTCAGAGGGTGATATTTTTTCTATCATCATTTTAACTTCAATTTCGCGATTGATGCACACATTTTAAGTTTAACAGTTTACGCGAACGATTATTAACTGATATGCTACAGTTACTTCTAGATTGCAATAGTTTTATTAACGATTTACACTAAAATATTACACCTGTCTTTCGTAACACAACGTCGGTCGACTTGAATTCGGTCGGACTGGTGTTTCAACTTTCAACCTGTAAACGTTCTACGATTTTGCGGTCTCTGCGCACGCCATGGCGACGCTCGGTATATATGTCCGTTACTTGTCAGATATTTGAACATGCTCGGTACAATTTAGAATTTAGGATTTATTTCCTACCAAACCATTAATATCAAACAGACTAAATTATGTTTATATTGTCAAATCTTTTCAACTGTAAGCATTCATACTTGTACAACCTACTCTTTAATATACACTATATGTGAATATCGTTTTCCTGGACAAAATTCAACTCAAGGCCGGTGTTTGCACGCCTTGTTAATTGGATTGTCTAAACAAGTCTCATCGAAACTATGCAGGGATTATAATTTGTTAGTAAGTTTTATTATTGTATATTCAAATCAGTAGTGAGATATTGTCGTGTGTGTGTGTGAATGTTTGTTTTTATTGCTTCTCAACAAAATGGTAAGTTGATTTGATAATATGTTGGAATTTTTAACTTTAATATTTAAAAGGGTACCGAATTTGTTTGTTTTGTTATAGCGCGGTAGTAAGTGTTTGCTTTGTTTGCTTTTTAAATAATATTGTAAATAAAATGACAAAAAAATCGCATAAAATCTTTCGAGTTTAACATATATTTAGATTAATTTGACTACGCTGATTTCAGAAATGGTGACTTTTTTACAGGGGAATTCGATGAATTTCACGGTTTTTGCACTGCTTTTCATTTTTAAAGTACAATTATTTGACAAATGCTTATATTTAGTTAGAATTTAGATGATATGTATCCCCCGAAGTAGAGTAGATCTTGACGTGGTGGTGAGGCTCACACATCTCGCTAATTATTTAAAATAACAATTCAATCCATTTGTACATATAATAATTTATTAAATAATGTTTAGCTTTTGTTAATTGTTATTTACTGTGCGGGTAGGGTTGCCAACAGACAAACTTTACAGTGTCATTCAGAAATAGCGACACATATTTCGCAATTGCACAACACAATATTCGAAATAAATGTATGTTTACTGTAAAATAAATGTAGTATCGTAGGTACCGATTTTGTTTACTTCTTACATCATACGTAAATACACAAGTTCGAACAATACCTTTTTATTTCGAAACTTATAGATGACGATGCATTCTAATTATACTAGTAACATCTGTTTATTAATTAGGATATTATAAGCAGTGAGTACAGACAGGTCTTCGTTAAATCTTTATTTCAAAACATGTATGTATTCACATTTCTAGTTTATCTTTCCGTGTAACAGGTCTTGTATGTAGTAGATATGATATGAATTCAAGTTTAAAAATATGTTTCTAGAATATTAATTAAAAAAAAAAAACAATTAGACTTTGTCACACAATAAATAAATGAAATCTAGAATTGAATTATATGAAACGGTAGTCCAGTAGTTCCGGCTGCTGTAAGATGAATTTCGATTCTGGAGAATGCCTATAAGGAAGTCTGCTTTGGTAAATGTTAATCATTATTATTTCTACCCTTTAAATACTTCACTACAATAAAATTAAAATTAAAATCAAAATCACTATAGAACATAATCACCCAATAAACCAACCAGATGATTCAAATTTAAATTGAAATTGTTTTCTAGCAGTTTGTGAACAGCTAGCACACTTATTCCGTCGCGCAACAATTTTCAACAACATATACGACTGTACTAAATGTCTACTTTACCTTCTTACAGATCAGACAGAGTTAAAGCAGACCGACTCAGTCAACGGATGTTTCAACGGTACTCCGGTTCCCTTGCTGCCTAACTACACTAAACAACACGGTGGCAGACTAGGTTTCTCCATGTGAGTACAAATCTCCGGTCAGCGCGTTCTTCCAACACAACTAACACCGAGGGACAAAATGGCAACATCGCCCACCACCAACACTGACACCATACAACACGCTGAAGAGGGAACATTCCCGATAACAAACAAGACGCCTCATCCGAAATGAAATGAAAATTGGGTAAGTGATTTTTTATTAGCCCCACGTGCCATCTTTATATTTCCCACCTGATTTCTATATTTATTTTGTTATTTATATATATATGTATGTATGTACCGTACGCAATTTTGACCATTCGATGGTGTTACGCGAATGTTTATTTTCAAATGCAATAGTAAATTGCCAAAGTCGGTGATAAATCAGTGAAAAGTCAGTGAAGTCGGTGAAAAGTCAGTGAATAGTTAGTGTAGAGTCAGTGTTATAAAAATAATAAAACGATCGTTTAAAATATGTGAAGTGAGTGTTTTAAAGTCATAATTCGCGGGACTCTAAAAAGTGACATTATCGCCAGTCAAAAAGGACAACTAGAACTTCGGCTGTGGTGTACCCAACCAGCTCAATGTTGCCAAGTTGTCTAGAAGTATGCCAAAAAAAAAAAAAAAAATGTTTAAGCAAAATTGCATACATTGATGCCAATATTGTTTGGGTATTTTTTGGGCAGGTTCTTGTGACTTGGGCACACATTGCCCTGGTTGGTATAGGAGAGGAACAAATTTGGATTTAAGCGGTGAGTCGTTTTTCAATCCTAATATCAGCGAACGAAAATCAAAATCGACTGCAATTCTAATTTTAATCATTTTTGTTGTTATAACAAAAGAATTGACAGTCGTGCGGGTGTTACTTAAGTAAGTTCTTTTCAAGTAAGTCTTTCTGAAGTTGCATGACTTAAGAACGACTTACGCCTTCCACAACTGGGAAATATAAAGCATAATCACTATTTTACCCTTTTGCCTTATTCTTTAAATAATTCGAAATTTAATTCAAATATTTAAGGGTATAAGTGATTTTGAAAAATGGCACGACTCTCTCCCCTCTCTCCCCTCTTTATTCGTACATCCTTACTTCAACATAACTTCGCGCATCATAAAATATTGCAAATTAATTATTTTATTATTAACAACGCTTCGCAGCGGACAACGGACAACGGACACCGGACACCTGAGGGCCATGTTTGTGTTGCCCATAAAATAGGTCGTAATAGAAATGAAAGTAGGTAGGTTAGGTTAGGTTAGGAAATGGGCAAACAAGCATAAACGCCACCTGGGTGCAACAACAACAACAAGATCATCCATCAACAGGCCCCTCTGCTAAATGTAGGGGCGCCTGCAACACAACACCTCATCCTAACTGGCCCCGGGGCTAACGTTAAATGGATTAAATAAGTGTTGGACTGAGTCGTTTGTATATCTCAGATCCTGCAGGTATATATTTTTTGTGGGAGGGAAATGAATGATCACGGGTGTATTGGGGTGGTCGGTTTGCGAATTTTGATTGTTATTTCATTGTTATTTAATTTAAAGTCAAGCTGACATTATTCAGCGTTTTTAATCAACAAGTTGGCTAATTCAAGTATACTTATGGCTTGTGCGCTCCCATCGCCTCGACCGGCATTACGGGTGTCGGGGTACTTAGTATGCACCCTCAGTTTGGCCTTTGCGTTCTGGGCCCTGCCGTCTATCGTAGCTTCCATTTGTTGCAACTGTTTAATCGTGAGTATTTGCGAGTCCGTTTGGCAAATGACTCAGCGGTATCAGTTGGGCTCTTGGTTGGATATACCGATAGACGACGGCCAGGGTAAGGGGCTGGAAGTTCCAGGCTGCGGTGTAGAAACGTACAAAGCTAGTGATGGGCTGGTGTTATATAGCTGGAGAGTTATTACACACCAATGTTGCCATATTTTCTTTTTTTGGTCCAAATGAGATTACTAACAATGTTTAGTATTGGCGCGTTTTGTCAAATTGACCAATCGCATCTCCTAAGAAGCCTATCTGTCTCAACGTGTCTGATATAAGCTCCGTTAGGGGCACCAAAGTATAATGGTTGTTGTTGGCAGTAGGTGCGCTCGGTGTCAGGGACGGCCCCGTGCCTATTCGCTGTACGGCCAGAGTGCAGTGGAGAAGCAAGGTGTTACCGAACTTGGCATCGAGACCGGGTGGGTGCGTTGGTTGATTGACCCTGCCGTGGGGTCGTAGCGTCACGATGGGTCCACCCGAGGACGGAGGTGGACCCCTGATAACTTAATTATTTACAGGACACTTAAATGGTTAGGGTGTCCCAGTTCTGGTTGCTGGGCATCCGCTCTTTTAAAGTTTTCGCAGTGTGCAAGTCCGGACCTGTACACTGCCCCTTTGGCAGATCGCCTTCTAATCATTACATTTCCTTTCAGAAACATCAAAACTACGACAATAATGAATGTATGTAATTCATATATATGCAATTAATATATTGTATAGAAATATATGTGTATATATATGTAGATATACATATTTATTTACGTGTGTCGAACGGAACGGCACAAATGTTTGAAACGTAGGGTAATATACAAGCATTATTGCTAATCAGTTTACATATAATATATAAATAGGCTCTTTTCGCTAGCTATCTCCAAATTAAATTAAATTAGAAATTAAAGTCGCACTTTGCAGCCAAATCTTCAGTATTTTTAAAATATGCAGTGCATTAAATATAATTAATTTTGACATGGTGACGGGACTTACACATTTCTCACTAAGAAATACATTGAGTAAATAGTTAACTGAAATCAATGATTCATTAAACAATAATAATCAGTCTATTTAAATGTATCAGTAAGGGGTGCTAACCAATAACTCTACTTTAAAGGACCGATTTCTTGATCCTCCCTTACTCTATGCAAACACTGCTTTTTGCTTACGCATGCCGAGGGCCGTTTTATTTGTTTTATTTGGCTTTCAATGTCGATTTTCTCCAAGAATATTTTTTTTAAATTAATTTTTATGATTGCATTTGATTAAACACATTTTAATGAATAATATATAAAATATTTGGAGTGAGGCATATTTTGGTATGGTCGTAAATAAATGATACGTCCCTCGGCATGCATATTTTGGACTTCAATGTCGATTTTCTCAAAATATGTATTTTTTTTATTTAATTTTAATGATTGCATTTGATTGATTACACCATATAGTATATTATATAAAATATTTGGAGTGAGGCATATTTTAGTATGGACGTAAATACTTAAAACGTCCCCCGGCATGCGTACTTTGGACTTCAATGTCGATTTTGTCAAAATATATATTTTTTTTTATTTAGTTTTTATGATTGCATTTGATTAAACACACCCTAATCTATAATATATAAAATATTTGGGGTGAGGCATATTTTAGTATGGTCGTTAATAAATAAAACGTCCCTCGGCATGCGTATTTTGGACTTCAATGTCGATTTTCTCCAAATATATATTTTTTTAATTTAATTTTTATGATTGCATTTGATTAAACACATCCTAATCTATAATATATGAAATATTTGGGGTGAGTCCTATTATAGTATGGTCCTAAATAAATAAAACGTAGGATCGCAAGGTTTATCGTACTGGTTCTGCACGGAATTTTTGCTGTAATTACTAATTCATAGTAGATTTTATAAATTTTTTTATAGTATAGATCACATAATAGTTTATAAACATAAATACACTAATTAGAACATCGCTATTTATGAATAAACAAGGTTTTAAGCATAAAAACAAAAATGATCTCAGGGATCCAATCCAGTCGTATATTGGGATTGTAGCTGGGAAAAAAACGAATCCCAATCCCAAGCCAGCTTCAACAAGCTACATTGTTTGCTTAACAAATGTCAGAAAACTTAACCCTACTTTCTGAATTCTTCATGCTGTTTTTATGAGTTAACTAAAGTCAATAAACATGAGTGGTGCACGGTTGGAAGTTCAGTGGTCTCCAGTTCATAAAGAGCAATTCATAACATGGGGCAGCGAGATGTGCTTATACGAGGTAGACTCCTTAACAAATTACGCTGGGAAATCATGTATGCCATCTCATATATATATATTAGACATATTTGAGGTTATGTATAGGTAAACAATGATTTAGGTATGCGCCTTTCGGACGACACGGGAGCGCAGCTAATGGCAACAAACTCCAACTATCATTACGTAAAATGTGTAGACATATACCCGAAAGTAAAGTCCGATTTATTTCTCGCCGTTGGCCAAGCGAACGGTCGCGTAGCCCTGACCACATTCGGTCCGTCCGAGTTCGATAATTTAGGGCTGACCGGGCGCGAGTTGGTGCCCCGGCATGCCAGACAGTGTAATGCGGTCGCTTGGAACCCAATTGAGCCAAATATTGTAGCGGTGGCCTTAGAAAAATATCGAACCGATCATTCGCTGTTGATTTGGGACATAAAAAAATGCTCGGTTGCTAGCGAGAATAATGGTGCAACTCGTTTAATGAACAATTCCAATAATGCACAACATAATGCACTGGCAGCGGTTGAGTTACCGAAGCCAATGGTTGAATATTGTGTTTCCGAAAGTGTGAATGCTCTAGCTTGGTTTGTAACTACACCGCGACTGCTCGCTGTTGGTATCAATCAAAAATGCATAAAAATTATTGATCATAGGGGTAATTTTGCCAATATGGCAGAGGTGGACAATATATTTTGTAAAAGTATTTGAAATACAAAATACTGCAAGATTCATTTTTACTTTCTTTTACGAAGTAATAAGTAAGTCTTGAAATCATGAAAAATTTCGAACTCGAGATTTCAACGGATATATTCACGTTTTGACCTTCCCTGAATCGATTGTGACTATTTTCGGAATGCCGTCTGTCTGTCTGTGTGTTTGTTTGTGAACGCTCTAGAGCCAAAACTGTCGAACGTAAAATTATGAAACTTCAATCTTAAGACTTGTATGTGCCCTAGATGTGTACCTCCTATTTTGAAAAGAATATTCAAACCAGAAGTGTATGTTTACTCTATACATTTTTTGTTCTACCTCCAATATCACTAGAACGGCTACACTTACGGCAAATATAGTTATGTTCATAATGAAAGATATTTGTATTTTGCACAACTTTTGTTTGAAAAGTTTCTTTAAGAAATGTATCAGTTACGAGAAAATGGTTACCAAAAATTATAAATATCTTGTTTATGTTGTATTTTGGATTTGTTTTTCATGTTTAGGCCATATAGTGTAAAATGTGTACTGATAAATAAATATTAATATTTCGCACAACTTTTGTTTGAAACGTTTCTTCAAAAATGTGCCAGTTGCGAGAAAAATGCTACGAAACATTATAAATGTTGTTTACGTTGCCATGGATTCGCATGTAGCTTATAAAATCGGATTATCTGTTATTTTGACAGGAAAACAAAATAGAGTCAATTAGATAAATGACATTTCAGGATATTTCTGTAGAGTATTGGTTAGTTTTACTGCTTGTTTCGGTTATATATATATATATATATATATATATATATATATATATATATATATATATATATATATATATATATATATATATATATATATTTAATGATATTCGTCGGCCGAACCGACTAATCTGCTTTTAACATGACCAAGTAATCGGTTAGCCGGTCTGGTACATCTCTACTATTTTCGCAATGATTATTGTGTGTCTGTCTGTTTGTGTACTATCTACAGTCCTATTTTTGAAAAGGATATTTCAACCGGAAGTGCTTCTTTACTCGTGTACAAGTTATTAAAATTTCAAATAACTTTGGCTTGAAAAGTTTCTTTGAAAAATGTACCGCTTACTAAAATATTGCTTTAGAAAATAGTCATGTTACATTTCCGTTTCCCAACTTTCTACAAAATACTTTTCAAGAAATGTGTTTAAAATATAGAATAAATTTGTTTATTCCGTGAGTATTAGAAATATTTTAGACATATTAAAATTTAAAACTCTACATCATGAATGTATATTGATATTTTGTGGTATATTTATATATTTACTACAAGCAGAGAGTAAGCAGTCTGATAAAAATCTCACAATATTGTTTAACTTTTGTTTTAAATGTTGAAATTCATTGATTCTGCGATTATAATAAAACAATTTTATATCCATAGTTATTACAAGTAATTTTATGATTTTCAATTTTCAAGCGGGTTTTCACTACGTGTAAAAGAAAAAATTTCAAACAAAAGTTTTCTTCTCGATTATTTATAAATTTTAAATTTCAAGTTTCTTATTATATCTTGCTTCAGAATATCAATTTAAGGAAGTTCAAAACGTGGATTTTCGTTAAACATTATTCATGATAATAGTTGTCAATCAATTTTTAGTAAACGTTTTGCCGATAATTTCGGATATATTCCGCACATTTTACTCGTAGAGCAGCGAAATTATCTTCCTCTTACTGATTCATTCTCTTAATAAACCATGCGAATTTTCTGTAAGTTATTAATAAAAAATATCGGTATGAACATAACTATTTTTGCCATAAGTGTAGTCGTTCTAGTGAAATTGAAGAATGTACAAAAAATTCATTGAGTAAAAATGTACTTCCGGTTTGAATATACTTTCCGAAAATGGGTGGTGCTCAACTAGACTATATACAAGTTTTAAGTTTGAAATTTCACAATTTTACGTTTTACAATTTCATAGATAAACAGACACACAGATGTCATTCCGAAAATAGTTACATTCGATTCAGGGAGGGTCAAAACGTGTATTTCCGTTGAAATCTCGAATTCGAATTTTCTTATAATTCCAAGACTTACTTATTATTGCGTATAAGAAAGTAAGAATGGTTACTTTTTGGTTTTCACATAAATGCAATCGTCAACGTTTACGCGTATGCATGTGCATGCAACGGTTATTATATTATTTTAATACAAGATCATATTTGGTGAATAATTTTCAAGTAAGATATTTGTATTTCAAATACTGCCCATCTCCGGTTACTTGCCCAGATTTTGTTTGTTATTTCTCCAAAATCTTTCTAGACACTTGTAAAGTAGTAAATGCCACCCAAACAAAATCCGTATACGGTATCAGTGTGCATCCACACAACGACAGACATTTGGCATCTTTTAACGATAATATAATCACCGTTTGGGATACCCGCAATTTCGAACGGCCCATCATTACATTAACACACAATAAACCAGTGGTGAAAATCCACTGGAGCCTTACAAGGCACAATTTGTTAGGATCATTGCAACGAGACAGTTCTGTGATACATTTGCATGATATTCAACACACGATGGTTGGCAATGAAGAAGTTGAGCCGTCAGTTCTTGAAAGAACTGTTGTACCCGGATCGCCGCATAACATTACCTCGTTTTCATGGCATCCCCACGATGAAAATCGATTATTAACTATTGCACTTTCAGGTTCGACATTTATTTTAAATTAGTTTTTTTTTTATGACTATATATTTTTAAATAAGTAACACAATTCATTTAGGTAATATTACTGATTATGTTGTCTTTGAAAGAATAACATTAAATTGGGCTCCAAACTCAAATATGTCCTGGGCGTTTGGACGAAAAATTATAAAATATGTTGATGAAAATACAGATGGTTTACATTTACAAGATATTTCGTCGAAAATTAAACAACGTTGTTTGGACGGTTATGGATTGAAAGTTAGTTAAATAATAAAAAGACTATTTAAAATAATTTCAATTCGTATACAATAATAGTTTAATTTAGGATTGAGATCAACTAATACATTTATTTAACTAAAAAAGTTTGTCAAAAGCGAATAATCTATATGTAATTTATTTTGAAGAAAAATATTCATAAACATTGACATTGAAACATTGAATATGAATATATCTCTAATCATAATTGATTATTATAAATCTTTTGATCCAATAGTAAATTCACATAAATGGAAAGTTTCTTATAATAACTGATAATTGATAAAAAATTGCTATGGAAACTTATTTAAATTTTGAGTGTTTTTCTCAAAAATAGAACATTTTTTGAAGAAAATCTTCAAATAAAAATTGTTAAAATCTTCAAAATCCTTCATTTTGAATCTTCGGTAAGTGCAACCATTTTGGGACTGAAAAATAACAAAGGGAAAGGTCCAACTGTGCTATTATGTCTGAAATCTAATCAGCTCTTCGTAAATATATCTTTGACTCACATACGAAATTTCGTTGTTCTGCGCTTAGTACATACACATACACGTGAACATTCACACATACAGACATACACACATACAGACATCATTTAAATAATAGTCAAATCATACTCATTGGACATAAAACGGCTATACTCGTTGGAATTTAACAATCGATTTTTCATGATTCTTTCATGTACTAGCGAAAATAGCGGCTTTAATTAATTTTCAGTGAACGTTTCGTTGATAATTTTGCATATGTATATTTTGCTCAAAAAGGAGTGAAATTATTTTTCTCCTGATTGATTCTCTTGGTATTAAACCAAATTCGTTAATATAAGGTATTATCTGGTATTTAATCGAAGGAATTAGCAAAATATTATTTTTTTACAAAATGGCGGCTTCTCAAACACATATATGCGATTTTCGATAACAATTTTGGCCTTAAATTGTTTATAAAATGAAAACTATTTATCGGCGAGAAAAAACCTTCGATTAACCACTAAAAAATATATTTATTAAGCTTGTGTACACATTTGAAACCGATCGGTTCAGCCGTTTCCGAAATATTTTGCTCACCGACTTTACAAACATAGTTTTGAGAGAAACGCGTTCAAAGTTTCAAAAGCACTTAAAACATAGTAATTTTTTTTTACAAATAAGCGTGTAACGTTTTTTTTCAGTGTATATACTTAAATATATGTACATTACGAAAATGAAATTTAAAAAAACAGTTTTTTTGAAAATCCTGACTGCGTATAACCCCTTATTGTAAAGTCAAATCAATATGTTAAATTACTTTTAGGCGCGCATATACAACGGCTATTATATTATTTTAAATTAGTATACTCTTTATAAGAAAGTAAAAATCACTTATTAGCTAAATAAATGTATTAAAAGATGGATATCTTGGGCCATAATCCACATATAAACAAAGACGAATATAATTTGGTTTTCAGCCCGAATTTTGGCAAAACGGAGAAATAACCAATGATCCAATGTTGGTAAACATTTGGAATTGGTTACACTTAAGTCGTAATTTAGTAGATCATTGGGATCTACGCACGGTAAGTACCAGACATCCTGGTGTTAAGTCCGTTCTAAAAATGGACAATGGCAATAGTATCAATGTACAAAAATCGGAGGCTATCCAGACCCCTTGGCTGGATCTTGGTAACGTTTACTGTCATGGATCTGCTAGAATCTATAAGTAAGATTTGCGCTTGTAATAGACACAATGTTTACATATTATAAGGAAACATACAATTTACATTATATAATTAAATTTCAAGGAGTGATGATCGGGATAAGGCGCTCCAATTATGCGACTGGGGTTTCGATAAAGATGTCAACTTATTCTCAATGTGTATTGAACGATTGGAAAAAGAATATTTGTATTCGCGTGCAGCAGCGATAGCAGTGTTTAATTTAAAAATTCGTTTAGCAATTGATATTTTAAATCGCGGTTCTGAAAAATTAGAAAATAACAATTTAAATGTAGTAGCTATGGCGTTAGCTGGTTTCACCGACGACAAAAACAGTATGTGGCGGCAATTATGTGCAAATACAAAAGCGACACTAACAGACCCGTACTTAAGGGCTATGTTCTCATTTCTTACCGCAGAGAACTATAGTTATGAATCTGTTTTGGTACGTCGCGTTGCAATTGATTATATATTTGGTGTAATTAATTATACATGATTCTAGAATGAAAATGGAATGTCTGTAGAAGACAGAGTTGCGTTTGCTTGTATCTTCTTATCGGATAAAAAATTGTATGATTATCTAAATAGTTTGACAGTCAAATTAATCGACGAAGGAAATTTATATGGACTCTTATTAACTGGTTTGTTTTCACATACAGTGGAGACGCGATATAGTGAACTACCTAGTAGAGTGAACACACATTGTACTTTGAATTGCGATTAAAGAAGGAAAACGAAAATGAAGTTGAATTTTTTTGCTATTTTAAGAGAAAATTGTTACTAATTAAATTAAACAAAAAAAAAGCTACAAAAAAAAAGTCGTTTTACTATCTGTATTTATAATAATGCTTTTATCATAAAATAAATATGTATTGTAATTAGGGATACATAAATATAAAATAGCCATTTTCAATATATAATACATTTTACAAAAAAGTTTTTCAAACAAAACATGCTTCAAATTTTAATATCTTCAATTTTACGCGAATCACTCGTGTTGTTTTCGAGATATGCAAAAACTAACCAGAGTAAACCATTACTTCCGCTCAAGAAATTATTTTCAAAAATAAGTCGAGTACACTCGGGCTATATAAGTCTTAAGTTTAAAATTTCATAATTTTTCCTTCGACAATTTTGGCTTCAGAGCGTTCACACACATACACACACACACAGGCTCGATTTAGCGATGGGCAAAATGAGTATTTTCGAAAATATGCATAGTTACAATACTTTGTCCAAGAAAGTTATTACATTCTTTTACGAAGTAATAAGTAAGTCTTGTAATCATGAAAAATGTCGAACTCGAGATTTCAACGGATATACACGTTTTGACCTTCCCTAAATCGAATGTGACTATTTTCGGAATAACGTCTGTCTGTCTGTCTGTCTGTGTGTGTGTGTGTGTGTGTGTGTGTGTGTGTGTGTGTGTGTGTGTGTGTGTGTGTGTCTGTAAACGCTCTAGAGCCAAAACTGTCGAAAGAAAAATTATGAAACTTCAAACTTAAGACTTGATGTGCACCTCCTATTTTTGAAATGAATATTCAAACCGGTAGTGCATGTTTACTCTATACATTTTTTGTTCTATCTCCAATATCACTAGAACGGCAACACTTACGGCAAAAATAGTTATGTTCATAATGAAAGATATTAATATTTCGCACAACTTTTGTTTGATAATTTTCTTCAAAAAATGTGCCAGTTGCGAGAAAAATGCTACGAAACATTATAAATATCTTGTTTACGTTGCCATGGATTCGCATGTAGCTTATAAAATCGGATCATCTGCTACTTCGACAGGAAAACAAAATAGACTCAATTAGATAAATGACATTTTAGAATATCTCTGTAGAGTATTGGTTAGTTTGACTGCTTGTTTTGGTTTTATATATATATATATATATATATATATATATATATATATATATATATATATATATATATATATATATTTATATATATATATATATATATATATATATATATATATATATATATATATATATATATATATATATAGTGAAGACTGCGTAAAAGAAAGTCGAATGCAGGCCACTCTAGATATTTTTTCTTTATTTTTCATACCCCCGTGCCACGAAAGGATTCAGTTTTCATTTGCAATTCTACTTAAAAATCTACGTTCATTTTCATAATTAGTTCTTTTTTGCTAACCTTGAAAGACTGAACAACTCTGAAATAGTGACCCTTGCAAAAAATAGTTCACTAAATCGCGACTCCTCTGTATTTACATATTTTACATCTTGGAGCACAAATATGACAAGTTCACATTAGAAATGCTTCGCATTGCTCCAAAAGGTGAAATTATTAAAGAAAGAAATTTTATGGGTAATATTTTTCTTAGGAACTGTTAAAGAAGGATTAGCCCTGCTCCAAAAATATCTAGACTTTACAGGAGATATACAAACTACAACTTTAATCGCTATAAAAACGTTCTCAACTGAACTATTACAAGAGTTATGCGTTCAGGAGTGGATACTTAGGTGCTTCATCCAAAACTTATAGTTTCCGATAAACTAATTAAACACCTCTTTCACAGTTATAGGCATTTATTAGATTCGTGGCATTTCTGGAACCAAAGGGCACATTTTGACATAATGTTAAGCGCGTGCAGTCCCGCAGATAAGCCCCCTCAACAAGTCTATGTTTCTTGTAACTTTTGCGGCAAGAGTATCTCAGCATACATGCAAGGGTTAAACAGAGGGCGAGGACCCTTTTCTCGGCTTGGAGCCACCTCTAATAAATTAAAGGTCTGCCAGCTCAATACCTTCTAGTTACCATTGCAAAAATATTAAAAAATATATATTTTGTTAAAGATGTCATCGTGTCCGAACTGTAGGAAGCCGTTACCTAGGTGTGCGATCTGCCTGATGCACATGGGTACAGCGTCTGGAAGCCCTGGCTATCCTGGGGTTGATGGAGAGAGTAAAATGGTGGAGTTTTCTTCCTGGTTTACGTGGTGTCAGTCGTGTAGACATGGAGGGCATGCTACGCATATGATCAATTGGTTCAAGTGATTATTTATTAAGTTTAGATTTTAGTATTTCGTAATTATTCTGGATATTTTTAGGGAACATTCCGAATGCCCTGTAACTCCTTGCACTTGCCGTTGTTTCTCTGTGGATGCTGTGGAAAATCCCACGCAGGAGTGTATTTAAACTAATTACGTGTGAATTGTAGGTAATATATATATTGTTTTAATAAAAATATATTTATATATATTTTATTTATTATTACACATCAATTTGTATGTGGGATATTTTGTTATAAGACTATTTACTTTCTTATACGTAATGTATACATGAAAGTGATCACCAAATAAATCGACCTGGAAATGTTAATAGAAATATTCGTATTGAAGGTCCTTGAATCCATTTTAACAACTTTAATATTGGCGTATGTGTTTTTTATACAGAATAGGTGCGATGCTGGTAACTATAGCCGAATCAGTTGTTAATTTCCTCATCTGTCATAGTAACTAATCGGAACAGCTAACTTTTGACAGATGATTAAGTTAACAGCGGACTGCAATAGTAATCAGGATTGCGTCCGTATTTTATTAAGGGCTTTTTATTGAATTTTGCAGGAAAATTATATTCATGATTCGGTACTAGATAGTAGCAGAAGATAGTAAAAATTATATTTATTCAATATTTCATAACACAGAAAAATTAACAATAAAAATAGTATTTATAAAACTTCTATGATTATGGATTGTCTTAAACTGTTTTTTTCTTTGTATAACATCTAGGTGCGTGAAGTTGGCACCTCAAGTCCGGCACTAATTCAAGTTTAAAATCACGATATTTTTCATGATGAGTATTAAGTGCTTAATTAGTGTTAATTGGTGCCGTAAAATTCAGATTCCTATCTAACACCGTTCCGAAATTATCCATTGTTTAAATAATGAGAGCGTGAAGTTGGCACCAAAGTTATTAAAATTGAGATATTTTTCAAGATGAATATTTAGTGCCTAATTACCTAAGGCGAGCTGGACGCATTGGTGCATTGTACGTACCGAATACCACAGCTCTTCTGTACTAGTCAATGTCTCAAATCGCCATAAATATTTAAAATCGTGAATACGTAACTATAATGTAGTAACATTTTAATGACTAGTTTCATTAACAGAATATGATCACATAATTATTGAATGTGTGTGTTTATGACGAAAAACTTGATTTTTATAAATTGAACCAGTCCTATAGTTAAAATGAACATTTTTAAACAGTATTAAAACATCAAGCCGAGTTGTCGGATGTGTGTGTCCCAGTTCCAGTCGAGGTATTTATTCATTATCACCGTGAGTATTATTTACGATATCGATATCGACGATTTAAAAGCGCTAATTGTTAACATTCCTATACCCAAATAAACAAACAGCAATATTTACAATGTGTCCGTTCTGTTTTGTTGTCCTGAAACATTTGCGCGCGTGTCCTGTGGGACGAAACACAGGACACTTTCTTTTTCGTCATCGTCAGGTTCTTCTTCGTTGAATCGTGCTTCAACGAAGTTCGTTCTGTATGTTATGTGTGGTATGCTGTGTGTGGTATGCTGTGTGTGGTATGCTGTTGTGGTATGCTGTTGTGGTATAAATGGGAATGATTGCGGTTTTAAGGCCACTTATTTCAGTTACAACCGAATTTGATCGAACACTTTGTAATGATTGCTCAAAAATATTTCCCAAACCCCAACTTCAAATTATTAAATTATGTTTTTAGGTCTACAGTAGGGCCCTACGAGAATTTAATTTAATTTGTATTAATATGTATTATTATTTTACAGCTAATAAGTATCAGGGGCGGTCACCGTTTCTTTTTCAGGTCTACAGTAGGGGGCCTACGAGAATTTCCCGCTCCTGAATACTATTTAATTTGTATAAATTTGTATAATTATTTTACAGCTGTGTATGGTGTACCAAATGTTTGAACTTTAAGGGGTATTCACACATATGTAACTGCAAAACCAAAGTTATTAGTTATTATATTATAGATAGTTATTATCAATTTTTTAACTAAAAGGCTATAATAAATAAAAACTGCTGCTCGCATCGCATATATTACATATAAAGCGGGCTGACGCACAGGTGCGTTGTACCTAAGCTTGTTTTTATATCAAAATAATCTACAAAAAATTGTAAGTCTTTTTATCTATAACATTTTTTCAAATTGTTAACTAAAAGGCTATAATAATTAAAAACTGCTGCTCGCATCGCATATATTACTTATAAGGCGGGTTGGACGCATAGGTGCGTTGTACCTAAGCTTGTTTTTATATCAAAATAATCTACAAAAAATTGTAAGACTTTTTTATCCATAACATATTTTCATATTGTAAACTAAAAGGCTATAATAATTAAAAACTGCTGCTCGCATCGCATATATTACTTATAAGGCGGGTTGGACGCATAGGTGCGTTGTATCTAAGCTTGTTTTTATATCAAAATAAACTACAAAAAATTGTAAGACTTTTTTATCCATAACATATTTTCAAATTGTTAACTAAAAGGCTATAATAATTAAAATATGCTGCTCGCATCGCATATATTACTTATAAGGCGGGCTGGACGCACAGGTGCGTTGTACCTAAGCTTGTTTTTATATCAAAATAATCTACAAAAAATTGTAAGACTTTTTTATCCATAACATATTTTCAAATTGTTAACTAAAAGGCTATAATAATTAAAAGCTGCTGCTCGCATCGCATATATTACTTATAAGGTGGGCTGGACGCACAGGTGCGTTATACCTTAGCTTGTTTTAATATCATAATAATCTACAAAATATTGTAAACTTTTTTATCCATAACATATTTTCAAATTGTTAACTAAAAGGCTATAATAATTAAAAACTGCTGCTCGCTTCGCATATATTACTTATAAGGCGGGCTGGACGCACAGGTGCGTTGTACCTATGCTTGTTCTTATATCAAAATTATCTACAAAAAATTGTAAGACTTTTTTATCCATAACATATTTTCAAATTGTTAACTAAAAGGCTATAATAATTAAAAACTGCTGCTCGCATCGCATATATTACTTATAAGTCGGGCTGGACGCACAGGTGCGTTGTACCTTAGCTTGTTTTTATATCAAAATAATCTACAAAAAATTGTAAACTTTTTTATTCAAAATATATTTTCAAATTGTTAACTAAAAGGCTATAATAATTAAAAACTGCTGCTCGCATCGCATATATTACTTATAAGACTTACTTGACGCATAGGTGCGTTGTACCTAGGCTTGTTTTTATATCAAAATAATCTACAAAAAATTGTAAACTTTTTTATTCATAACATATTTTCAAATTGTTAACTAAAGGCTATAATAATTAAAAGCTGCTGCTCGCATCGCATATATTACTTATAAGGCGGGCTGGACGCACAGGTGCGTTGTACCTAAGCTTGTTTTTATATCAAAATAATCTACAAAAAATTGTAAACTTTTTTATTCATAACATATTTTCAAATTGTTAACTAAAAGGCTATAATAATTAAAAACTGCTGCTCGCATCGCATATATTACTTATAAGACTTACTTGACGCATAGGTGCGTTGTACCTAAGCTTGTTTTTATATCAAAATAATCTACAAAAAATTGTAAACTTTTTTATTCATAACATATTTTCAAATTGTTAACTAAAAGGCTATAATAATTAAAAGCTGCTGCTCGCATCGCATATATTACTTATAAGGTGGGCTGGACGCACAGGTGCGTTATACCTTAGCTTGTTTTAATATCATAATAATCTACAAAATATTGTAAACTTTTTTATCCATAACATATTTTCAAATTGTTAACTAAAAGGCTATAATAATTAAAAACTGCTGCTCGCTTCGCATATATTACTTATAAGGCGGGCTGGACGCACAGGTGCGTTGTACCTATGCTTGTTCTTATATCAAAATTATCTACAAAAAATTGTAAGACTTTTTTATCCATAACATATTTTCAAATTGTTAACTAAAAGGCTATAATAATTAAAAACTGCTGCTCGCATCGCATATATTACTTATAAGGCGGGCTGGACGCACAGGTGCGTTGTACCTTAGCTTGTTTTTATATCAAAATAATCTACAAAAAATTGTAAGACTTTTTTATCCATAACATATTTTCAAATTGTTAACTAAAAGGCTATAATAATTAAAAACTGCTGCTCGCATCGCATATATTACTTATAAGACTTACTTGACGCATAGGTGCGTTGTAACTAGGCTTGTTTTTATATCAAAATAATCTACAAAAAATTGTAAACTTTTTTATTCAAAACATATTTTCAAATTGTTAACTAAAAGGCTATAATAATTAAAAACTGCTGTTCGCATCGCATATATTACTTATAAGGCGGGCTGGACGCATAGGTGCGTTGTACCTAAGCTTGTTTTTATATCAAAATAATCTACAAAAAATTGTAAACTTTTTTATTCATAACATATTTTCAAATTGTTAACTAAAAGGCTATAATAATTAAAAACTGCTGCTCGCTTCGCATATATTACTTATAAGGCGGGCTGGACGCATAGGTGCGTTGTACCTTAGCTTGTTTTTATATCAAAATAATCTACAAAAAATTGTAAGTCTTTTTTATCTATAACATTTTTTCAAATTGTTAACTAAAAGGCTATAATAATTAAAAACTGCTTCTCGCATCGCATATATTACTTATAAGGCTTACTTGACGCATAGGTGCGTTGTACCTAAGCTTGTTTTTATATCAAAATAATCTACAAACAATTGTAAGACTTTTATATCCATAACATATTTTCAAATTGTTAACTAAAAGTCTATAATAATTAAAAACTGCTGTTTGCATCGCATATATTACTTATAAGGCGGGTTGGACGCACAGGCGCGTTGTACCTAAGCTTGTTTTTATATCAAAATAATCTACAAGAAATTGTAAGTCTTTTTTATCTATAACATTTTTTCAAATTGTTAACTAAAAGGCTATAATAATTAAAAACTGCTGCTCGCTTCGCATATATTACTTATAAGGCGGGCTGGACGCATAGGTGCGTTGTACCTAAGCTTGTTTTTATATCAAAATAATCTACAAAAAATTGTAAGACTTTTTTATCCGTAACATATTTTCAAATTGTTAACTAAAAGGCTATAATAATTAAAAACTGCTGTTCGCATCGCATATATTACTTATAAGGCGGGCTGGACGCATAGGTGCGTTGTACCTAAGCTTGTTTTTATATCAAAATAATCTACAAAAAATTGTAAACTTTTTTATTCAAAACATATTTTCAAATTGTTAACTAAAAGGCTATAATAATTAAAAACTGCTGCTCGCATCGCATATATTACTTATAAGGCGGGCTGGACGCACAGGTGCGTTGTACCTAAGTTGGTTTTTATATCAAAATAATCTACAAAAAATTGTAAGTCTTTTTTATCTATAACATTTTTTCAAATTGTTAACTAAAAGGCTATAATAATTAAAAACTGCTGTTCGCATCGCATATATTACTTATAAGGCGGGCTGGACGCACAGGTGCGTTGTACCTAAGCTTGTTTTTTTATCAAAATAATCTACAAAAAATTGTAAGTCTTTTTTATCTATAACATTTTTTCAAATTGTTAACTAAAAGGCTATAATAATTAATAGCTGCTGCTCGCATCGCATATATTACTTATAAGGCGGGCTGGACGCACAGGTGCGTTGTACTTAAGCTTGTTTTTATATCAAAATAATCTACAAAAAATTGTAAACTTTTTTATTCATAACATATTTTCAAATTGTTAACTAAAAGGCTATAATAATTAAAAACTGCTGCTCGCTTCGCATATATTACTTATAAGGCGGGCTGGACGCATAGGTGCGTTGTACCTAAGCTTGTTTTTATATCAAAATAATCTACAACAAATTGTAAGACTTTTTTATCCGTAACATATTTTCAAATTGTTAACTAAAAGGCTATAATAATTAAAAACTGCTGTTCGCATCGCATATATTACTTATAAGGCGGGTTGGACGCATAGGTGCGTTGTATCTAAGCTTGTTTTTATATCAAAATAAACTACAAAAAATTGTAAGACTTTTTTATCCATAACATATTTTCAAATTGTTAACTAAAAGGCTATAATAATTAAAATATGCTGCTCGCATCGCATATATTACTTATAAGGCGGGCTGGACGCACAGGTGCGTTGTACCTAAGCTTGTTTTTATATCAAAATAATCTACAAAAAATTGTAAGACTTTTTTATCCATAACATATTTTCATATTGTAAACTAAAAGGCTATAATAATTAAAAACTGCTGCTCGCATCGCATATATTACTTATAAGGCGGGTTGGACGCATAGGTGCGTTGTATCTAAGCTTGTTTTTATATCAAAATAAACTACAAAAAATTGTAAGACTTTTTTATCCATAACATATTTTCAAATTGTTAACTAAAAGGCTATAATAATTAAAATATGCTGCTCGCATCGCATATATTACTTATAAGGCGGGCTGGACGCACAGGTGCGTTGTACCTAAGCTTGTTTTTATATCAAAATAATCTACAAAAAATTGTAAGACTTTTTTATCCATAACATATTTTCAAATTGTTAACTAAAAGGCTATAATAATTAAAAGCTGCTGCTCGCATCGCATATATTACTTATAAGGTGGGCTGGACGCACAGGTGCGTTATACCTTAGCTTGTTTTAATATCATAATAATCTACAAAATATTGTAAACTTTTTTATCCATAACATATTTTCAAATTGTTAACTAAAAGGCTATAATAATTAAAAACTGCTGCTCGCTTCGCATATATTACTTATAAGGCGGGCTGGACGCACAGGTGCGTTGTACCTATGCTTGTTCTTATATCAAAATTATCTACAAAAAATTGTAAGACTTTTTTATCCATAACATATTTTCAAATTGTTAACTAAAAGGCTATAATAATTAAAAACTGCTGCTCGCATCGCATATATTACTTATAAGTCGGGCTGGACGCACAGGTGCGTTGTACCTTAGCTTGTTTTTATATCAAAATAATCTACAAAAAATTGTAAACTTTTTTATTCAAAATATATTTTCAAATTGTTAACTAAAAGGCTATAATAATTAAAAACTGCTGCTCGCATCGCATATATTACTTATAAGACTTACTTGACGCATAGGTGCGTTGTACCTAGGCTTGTTTTTATATCAAAATAATCTACAAAAAATTGTAAACTTTTTTATTCATAACATATTTTCAAATTGTTAACTAAAGGCTATAATAATTAAAAGCTGCTGCTCGCATCGCATATATTACTTATAAGGCGGGCTGGACGCACAGGTGCGTTGTACCTAAGCTTGTTTTTATATCAAAATAATCTACAAAAAATTGTAAACTTTTTTATTCATAACATATTTTCAAATTGTTAACTAAAAGGCTATAATAATTAAAAACTGCTGCTCGCATCGCATATATTACTTATAAGACTTACTTGACGCATAGGTGCGTTGTACCTAAGCTTGTTTTTATATCAAAATAATCTACAAAAAATTGTAAACTTTTTTATTCATAACATATTTTCAAATTGTTAACTAAAAGGCTATAATAATTAAAAGCTGCTGCTCGCATCGCATATATTACTTATAAGGTGGGCTGGACGCACAGGTGCGTTATACCTTAGCTTGTTTTAATATCATAATAATCTACAAAATATTGTAAACTTTTTTATCCATAACATATTTTCAAATTGTTAACTAAAAGGCTATAATAATTAAAAACTGCTGCTCGCTTCGCATATATTACTTATAAGGCGGGCTGGACGCACAGGTGCGTTGTACCTATGCTTGTTCTTATATCAAAATTATCTACAAAAAATTGTAAGACTTTTTTATCCATAACATATTTTCAAATTGTTAACTAAAAGGCTATAATAATTAAAAACTGCTGCTCGCATCGCATATATTACTTATAAGGCGGGCTGGACGCACAGGTGCGTTGTACCTTAGCTTGTTTTTATATCAAAATAATCTACAAAAAATTGTAAGACTTTTTTATCCATAACATATTTTCAAATTGTTAACTAAAAGGCTATAATAATTAAAAACTGCTGCTCGCATCGCATATATTACTTATAAGACTTACTTGACGCATAGGTGCGTTGTAACTAGGCTTGTTTTTATATCAAAATAATCTACAAAAAATTGTAAACTTTTTTATTCAAAACATATTTTCAAATTGTTAACTAAAAGGCTATAATAATTAAAAACTGCTGTTCGCATCGCATATATTACTTATAAGGCGGGCTGGACGCATAGGTGCGTTGTACCTAAGCTTGTTTTTATATCAAAATAATCTACAAAAAATTGTAAGACTTTTTTATTCATAACATATTTTCAAATTGTTAACTAAAAGGCTATAATAATTAAAAACTGCTGCTCGCTTCGCATATATTACTTATAAGGCGGGCTGGACGCATAGGTGCGTTGTACCTTAGCTTGTTTTTATATCAAAATAATCTACAAAAAATTGTAAGTCTTTTTTATCTATAACATTTTTTCAAATTGTTAACTAAAAGGCTATAATAATTAAAAACTGCTTCTCGCATCGCATATATTACTTATAAGACTTACTTGACGCATAGGTGCGTTGTACCTAAGCTTGTTTTTATATCAAAATAATCTACAAACAATTGTAAGACTTTTATATCCATAACATATTTTCAAATTGTTAACTAAAAGTCTATAATAATTAAAAACTGCTGTTTGCATCGCATATATTACTTATAAGGCGGGTTGGACGCACAGGCGCGTTGTACCTAAGCTTGTTTTTATATCAAAATAATCTACAAGAAATTGTAAGTCTTTTTTATCTATAACATTTTTTCAAATTGTTAACTAAAAGGCTATAATAATTAAAAACTGCTGCTCGCTTCGCATATATTACTTATAAGGCGGGCTGGACGCATAGGTGCGTTGTACCTAAGCTTGTTTTTATATCAAAATAATCTACAAAAAATTGTAAGACTTTTTTATCTATAACATTTTTTCAAATTGTTAACTAAAAGGCTATAATAATTAAAAACTGCTGTTCGCATCGCATATATTACTTATAAGGCGGGCTGGACGCATAGGTGCGTTGTACCTAAGCTTGTTTTTATATCAAAATAATCTACAAAAAATTGTAAACTTTTTTATTCAAAACATATTTTCAAATTGTTAACTAAAAGGCTATAATAATTAAAAACTGCTGCTCGCATCGCATATATTACTTATAAGGCGGGCTGGACGCACAGGTGCGTTGTACCTAAGTTGGTTTTTATATCAAAATAATCTACAAAAAATTGTAAGTCTTTTTTATCTATAACATTTTTTCAAATTGTTAACTAAAAGGCTATAATAATTAAAAACTGCTGTTCGCATCGCATATATTACTTATAAGGCGGGCTGGACGCACAGGTGCGTTGTACCTAAGCTTGTTTTTTTATCAAAATAATCTACAAAAAATTGTAAGTCTTTTTTATCTATAACATTTTTTCAAATTGTTAACTAAAAGGCTATAATAATTAATAGCTGCTGCTCGCATCGCATATATTACTTATAAGGCGGGCTGGACGCACAGGTGCGTTGTACTTAAGCTTGTTTTTATATCAAAATAATCTACAAAAAATTGTAAACTTTTTTATTCATAACATATTTTCAAATTGTTAACTAAAAGGCTATAATAATTAAAAACTGCTGCTCGCTTCGCATATATTACTTATAAGGCGGGCTGGACGCATAGGTGCGTTGTACCTAAGCTTGTTTTTATATCAAAATAATCTACAACAAATTGTAAGACTTTTTTATCCGTAACATATTTTCAAATTGTTAACTAAAAGGCTATAATAATTAAAAACTGCTGTTCGCATCGCATAAATTACTTATAAGGCGGGCTGGACGCATAGGTGCGTTGTACCTAAGCTTGTTTTTATATCAAAATAATCTACAAAAAATTGTAAACTTTTTTATTCAAAACATTTTTTCAAATTGTTAACTAAAAGGCTATAATAATTAAAAACTGCTGCTCGCATCGCATATATTACTTATAAGGCGGGCTGGACGCACAGGTGCGTTGTACCTAAGTTTGTTTTTATATCAAAATAATCTACAAAAAATTGTAAGACTTTTTTATCCGTAACATATTTTCAAATTGTTAACTAAAAGGCTATAATAATTAAAAACTGCTGCTCGCATCGCATATATTACTTATAAGGCGGGCTGGACGCACAGGTGCGTTGTACCTAAGTTTGTTTTTATATCAAAATAATCTACAAAAAATTGTAAGACTATCCATAACATATTTTCAAATTGTTAACTAAAAGGCTATAATAATTACCAGCCCGCCGTTCCGGCGAGCCCGGTCACATCAATAAATACAAAACTAAAAGCGATAGCAATTATCATAGTACAAAATTTATTGTTGTTATGATATTTCATCGGCATTAAATATGAAATTAATAAATTTCTAAGTTTACGTATATAAAATCTAAATCATCGACATTATACTCACATTGCCCATTGAACCAATCTAACCAATTATGATCCCGACATTTATTTATACCTGTACCATAACAGTTTTAATTTCCAAAAACCCCACATTTAAAATTGCACACATCCACATGGGTAACGTTAATATTATTCGTTTCGTGATTTGCCAAGGATATTGATAATTATTTGATGATAATTTCCTAATTTTATTAATTAAAACACAGAAGCAAATAGCATAGAATTTTTAGTAGAAAATTCTAAAATTTTTAAAAGTTGACTAAGGGCAGTATTTAGGAGGGTTCTAAATTTTGGGGGCCGGCCCTGTACAGACGATTGGATTTAAAATGCGACGGGAATATCACGGGCATGGAAATTATATGTATACCAAATTTCATTAAAATCGGCCCGGTACCTTCAGACGAGTTGCGGTCACAAACTCAGGTCTTACGACCGACCGACCGAGCGAGCGAGCGAGATACATACATCCAAGTATATGAGTTATATATATTTTTGGATTCAAGGCGAAAATACAAGAACTTTTTGGTAAGATTTTTTTTTCGATCCGAGCATGTTACAGACACACGACCAATCACTATAGCTCTTTTGTACTTACTGTACGACGAGCTAAAAACTGCTGCTCGCATCGCATATATTACTTATAAGGCGGGCTGGACGCATAGGTGCGTTGTACGTACCGAATACCACTGCTCTTCTGTACTAGTCAATGTCTCAAATCGCCATAAATATTTAAAATCGTGAATACGTAACTATAATGTAGAAACATTTTAATGACTAGTTTTATTAACAGAATGTGATCACATAATTATTGAATGTGTGTGTTTATGTCGAAAAACTTGATTTTTATAAATTGAACCATTCCTATAGTTATAATGAACATTTATAAACAGTATCGAAACATCAAGCCAAGCAGTCGGATGTGTGTGTCCCAGTTCCAGTCGAGGTATTTATTCATTATCACCGTGAGTATTATTTACGATATCGATATCGACGATTTAAAAGCGCTAATTGTTAACATTCCTATACCCAAATAAACAAACAGCAATATTTACAATGTGTCCGTTCTGTTTTGTTGTCCTGAAACATTTGCGCGCGTGTCCTGTGGGACGAAACACAGGACACTTTCTTTTTCGTCATCGTCAGGTTCTTCTTCGTTGAATCGTGCTTCAACGAAGTTCGTTCTGTATGTTATGTGTGGTATGCTGTGTGTGGTATGCTGTGTGTGGTATGCTGTTGTGGTATGCTGTTGTGGTATAAATGGGAATGATTGCGGTTTTAAGGCCACTTATTTCAGTTACAACCGAATTTGATCGAACACTTTGTAATGATTGCTCAAAAATATTTCCCAAACCCCAACTTCAAATTATTAAATTATGTTTTTAGGTCTACAGTAGGGCCCTACGAGAATTTAATTTAATTTGTATTAATATATATTATTATTTTACAGCTAATAAGTATCAGGGGCGGTCACCGTTTCTTTTTCAGGTCTACAGTAGGGGGCCTACGAGAATTTCCCGCTCCTGAATACTATTTAATTTGTATTAATTTGGATGTTTATTTTACAGCTGTGTATGGTGCACCAAATGTTTGAACTTTAAGGGGTATTCACACTTATGTAACTGTTTGCAAACCAAAGTTACTTAAAATATTCAGTGGCCCCGTGTGATCTCCTGTTGGAGTATAAAATCATATCGTCGCGCGCAAAAAGACCACAGAATTTGGGTATTCCGAGGTTGGAAGAAACAAACTCTTACTTAAGTGTTGAATAAATGGAATTAAATGTAATAGTGGGCACCCAACGAGCGACGAATAATAATTCGCACTGTAGTAACGTTGCAATCAAAGGTACTCGTTCACCAGTTGGCGGCCGGCAGCGCTTCCTGTACTGATCCAAGTCCGGTTAGTCCTTTGTAAAATGAACTTTAAGTTTGATCGACGTGCTTATCCTTAAATGGGTTAGCGTCGTTGAGGCGGCGACTAGATCAGAAGAAGCAGGGGCTCTGTTCGGTGGGGCTCGCGCGATAGTTAAGTCCAAGTCTGCGGCTAGTACTCGCGATTGCAACTCTTACTAAAGTGACGAATTTCAGGGGGGAGGCGGGTCCCTGCCGACGTGGAACCGACCTTGTCGAGGTGGCAGGGCTTAAGCATCAATCACTATTATTGCAATTGCAATCAAAATACTGATTGATGCAACTAACAGGTTTCATAAAAATCACTTCTTTTTCTTTCTAAAAACTACATTCCAAATATTGATTTTGAATATTCAATTAATATTATAATAAACATTTTGTTAAATACGATTTTTAAAAGACAACACTATGTAAATAATGGATATGAATTTACAAGTCCATGTAAAGTTACAATTATAAATCATGTAATTATAAGCAGAAATATAGTAAAATTACATTGCAATTCAGGTAAATTAAGTAAAACTAGAATTACATAATTTTTTGTTGTAGTTTATCAGTAAATGTTTTAGTTTTATTTGCTTTAAATAATTTTTATATTGAATATTTTTGCGATTAGCGTTCTGAGAGTTTGAATAATTTTTAAGTAAATATTTTGTAAATGGAATAATTCTGTTTGTTTTAAATTATTATGGCTTCAAAGTATTTTTATAACTTGTTCAATTTACCTAAACTTTTTATTTGTTTTGCTTAATATTTATTAAATATAACTCTGTGATTATTAATGTATATTTTATCTGAATTTAATTAATGTTTTGTTAACTATATTTTATTTTATTTCCTTAATCCACATAACATTCAAAAAGGCGAACTGGTAAACAGTAACCATCAGTTACATGTTCACATAAGAACGGTCGACGTAAAGATAAAGATATTTCTTCATATTGTGAACCCAAGGTCCATAAAGACATATTTGAATATAATAATTATTCATTTTAAAATATGCAAATTGTTTTTTATGTATAACAAAAACTCGAGAAAAGATAACTATACTGTCAAAGTTATGTCGATATTTTCACAAGTTTGCCAAGTTTCTTAAATCTTAAATGAGTTTAACTTTGCATAAAATATATTCGGTTAAGGGGGTACTCACATTGTGAAAAGAAAAAGAATCGATTTTTTTTTTTTAGTATTTTAATATGTCTAGAATATAGGTGCGTGAAGTTGGCACCTCAAGTCCAGCACTAATTATAGTTTCTAGCCAAATATTTATTAAAGAAGATATGCACTTGTTAAACATTGTAGTGCCAACTTCACACTAGTTTTTTTCTTTAGATAATTAGTGCCTAATTAGTGCCAATTGGTGCCCTAAAAACAAAATTCATAACTATTATATTAACAGAGATATTCGTATTTAAATCAGTGTGGTGCCAACTTCACACTAGCACTAACGTTTTTAAAATCACGTTATTTTTCATGATGAATATTTAGTGCCTAAGTAGTGCTAAATGGTGCCGTAAAATTCAGATTCCTATCTAACACCGTTCCGGAATTATTCATTGTTTAAATATTGGAAGCGTGATGTTGGCACCAAACTATCTTTAATATCACGTTTTGCTTATGTTTCTATACAAAAATATGTATTACGTAAATAGTGCCAACTTTTGCCCCAAACACTGTTCCAGAATTATTCATTGTTTAAATATTTACAGCGTGAAACTGCGGATGCATTGAAACTGTTGGAATTATGTCAATAATCATAATTTTTTACATAATTTCCCTGATTTCAATAAAATATCTTAAATAACCTTTTGGGTCTTTACGTATTATATTATATTAAAATATATATTGAATAATGTTGATAGATATGGCTAGAAACTGTGTTTTAATTAATTTTGTAAATTAAAATGAACTGTCAATTAGAGGCAGCCAATCACAAGGCCGGATAAGTGTTTCATGCGTTCCATCTATCGCGAATATGCAAGCACCTTTCGGCAACACTAAATGATATTTTCCCATAATGTCGCTTATATAAGGTAAGCCTGGTTTTCATATTGTTTCTGTTGGATTATTTTTTCCTAATTTTATCTTTTTATAAACAATCAGTGAAAACTGGGTAAAAGAAAGTTGGGTGCAGGCCACTCCAGATTTTTTAAAAAATACTTAACTAAAATATGCGATTATTTAATTTCGTAAGGGTAGTACGATCCGTTTTATAATGTTAGACCAAATGTGCATACCATTTAGGTAGTGTGCCCCTGCGAAGTTAAACCTGGTTGCTGGGAGTTTTAATAGTTGAGCAATAAGGGTTGAAAAGTGGAAATGTATATGAATATTTACGTCACATGTGGCTCTGTCAATATGTTCTTTTAAGCCCTTTAGCTCGTCTATTTGAAGTGTGACAGAAACACCTGATAATAAAAAAATGTTCCCAATGAAATTCTGCATCGGTGTTAGCTTGTCAAAATCTCGTAAATAAGCGTCGCGACGCGCAGTACTCTGCAAGCCGTGCCATATTAACGAACTTTTGCAATTATTCAATTTCGTAAGGGTAGTACACGACCCTTGTGATAATGTTAGACCAAATGTGCATATTGTTGAGGGTAGTGCGACTCTTTGCGAAGTTAAGCCTGGTTTACATTTGTTGATAGGAGTTATGATAGGCGAGCAATAAGGGTTTCTGTTGAAGGTAGTCGTCGGTTTCTGTTCTTGATATTCATCAACATTTCGGTAATGTCCACAAATGATTAATATTTGTTTAAGTCGATTTGAAAAAATTGGCCCCATGCAACGCGTTTAAAGTGATGAATTCTTAAAGTCGACAAATATGAAAAAATTACTGTATCTGTACAAAAAGAAAATTATAACTTATCAAAATTAATGTTGGTAACCCATATAGCACAGAATGCCTAAAGACGTAATTAAGACGTCCAATAGATGACATCTTAAAATATGTCGTCTATTGGACGTCTTTATTATGTCTTTAAGCATTTTGTGCTATATGAGAATTTATGATAGTTTTAATGAAAAATAAACTATATATTGAATATTTATTTATTATTACATATAAGTACATCAAAATGTTAATATCACAGTTTTATTAAATCTATACTTTTTACACGATTTTAACATTATTCATATACAGCTAACAATTTTTCGAATTAACCACGTTCGAAAAAATTAAGGAAATAAGATTTTACGGGCTCATAGTTTTAAAATCTTATTTCTCCTAATCTATTGAAACATTGATTTTTTGTAATACAACAATAAAAATTACATTAGAGGTACATACATACATGTAATAGTTGAAAGCGAAATCATCAGTTTTGTAATATGTTTATATTTACATCAACGAGCATTTTATAATATACATTTACATACCCTGCATTTTAACATATAATATATAAGATTTTTAATATTTTATTATTTATTTATTTACAAATTGACATCGATAAACAGTATAATATGTATTGACACTTATACACGTACATAAAAATACAGCGATACTAAACTCCGTATTAACGCAGTCGCAGTTATTTCGGTGATCATTCCTAGACCTAGACCCTCCATATTTATTCTATTTTTATGTGGGCATAACTCGTTTAGGTGTATATACAATCTATAATTAATACAGAATTTAGACGCTCCGACCGACAAAACACAGAGATTTACAATTTGGTAGGTTGCAATGTAACTAGCCCGTTTTTAGTCGACGAATTATCATTGCTACTATCATTCTGAGTAGTGATCGTAATATTCGACCGGGACGTCATGGTAATAGCCGATGTGGACGCATCTGTTTTGCTAACCAGTGGTCCAATTTCACCCTCATCCTCGTCATGATCCCGTCCGGGGCAAAGGGACGTCCCGCGGGACGGTCGCAACCGTTCCGAACCTGTCTTTTTGCGCGGGAACACACTGTTCTCCATGTGCAACGTGGCATTTATATCTTTGCCCGTGGCACAAGTGCAAGCTTTCACAAAGCTTTTTTTAAAGTTATCACTTAGGAAAGCGTACAAAATTGGGTTCATCGCTGAGTTCGAGTAGCTCAAACAACTTGCCAACAAGTATATGGTTACAATGATCGGGGAACGGCATGATTCCGGCGGCGTTAATATAAGGGCTACTTGCGCAATCCAATATGGTGACCAACATAAAACATACACGGTTATAACAGTTAAAACCAAATTGGTCACTTTACGATGGCTACGTTTCTTCTCTTTTGATTTATTTTTTGGACCAACCGTTTTCAGTTTTCGTATAACGAAACAATAGAATACAAAAATAAAAAATAGGGGTATAGTAAAGCCTAAAATTAAACTATAAATGGTGAAAGTGGTTTGTCCAGGGCCAGATTCATCTTCAGCCCAGATAATGTTGCAAGTCAATGAGGATGAGTGAGTGGGATTGGTTGGAAATGCTTTCGCGTACATAACAATTGGAGTTACGAATAACGCTGAAATGGTCCATGCCATCAATGAAACGATTCGGGAAATAAACGGGGTGCGCCATTTTGGGCTGGAAATCGGATGACACACCGCAATATACCGGTCCGCGCTCATTATAAACAAAAAGATACTGCTTGTAAACTGATTGATACTAGTGCTAATCATATACACTTTACAAACGGTATTCCCAAAGATCCATTCTTGTTTATACATGGTTACAATCAAGAATGGAATGCCGATCAAGAAACATTCGTCTGCGATCGCCAGATTTACAATGTACATATTTGTGACTGTTTGCATCTTCGAGAAACGTATGACCACATAGATAACCAGTGTGTTGCCCAGCAGACCGACGATGCACACTAATGCGTACAAGATTTGTTGGGAGAGGAGCAGCGCGAATGGTTGAGATGAATCTGTGCAGTTGGTGTGGTTTGGGTCGTTGTCGTAGTACGAATTGTTCTCACCGAACACAATATTGTCCGTTGAATTCATTGTGAACGGGTCGCTTAGAAGAAATTCCATGTTGACTTTAACTGAAGAACTTGTAACTTGAGTGCATTCTTGTACAGCCTTGAATCTGTAACAGAAAAACATTATTAGAATTAATTTAGTGCTCTCTGGCTTAGAAAATATGAAATTAACGACATAAGTATATAATTTCTGTATGGGATTGAATTTGTTAAAACAGCTTTTGGATAAGATTTAGTGAAAATGAAAATTGTTCCGGCTATTTATTTTAATCATGTACTGATATTTCCGTGAATCAGTTTACATTCATAAAAATTAAATGCTAAACGCTGGAGGCGCCTTCAATTCTCTAAATTTGTTTTTAATTCTTGCTACAATGGCTGCTATGTACTACTATGCTACATTCAAGAGTAATTTGTTTGTTAAATCTGCTTTTTGGTTAGATTTGATAGAAATGTACAAGTCCCTTTAAAGTTCATTTTTGTTATAATTGCCAAAATGGCACAATAAGCGTTTTAGAGCGTACATTTATTATGCACCAAAACACTAACCGTATAATCCTACATAATTCATGTTCATATATTATATGACAATGTTTACTCTGCGTATATTATTGTTTGTATATAATATACATAAATCCTAAACTCATCGTATTTCTACCATAATTAATTTAATATTTATACTGTACAAAAACTTTATTCTAATAACTAATTCCCTATTTTTATTTTTAGTTCATTGTAAAGTAATAAACAAAGCTATAGCGTTTAGATGTGTATTTGTAGTTTTCTCGGAATCAATAAATGTTCGCGCAGAATTTTTTTGAACATTTTCTTGATTCCAAAAAATGTGTATAATTTATATTCTTAAATTAAGTTGCTCGCTTCCTGTCCCTTAATATTGGCATTAGAAAATTATTGAATATATCAAGAGAATTTATAAAATAATGGGTTGTGGCCAACGCGGGACTTTCTTTTACGTAGTTTTCATCAATATTTATTGATTATAAAATATATAATATTAGGAAATATTAATCCAACAGAGACAATATGAAAACCAAGCTTACCTTATATAAATGAATGGGTTGAAAATTATACCTATACCAATTTGTAATGATTTTCAAGTACTAACTATCAAAACTACCCAATACTCTACAGAAATATTCTGAAATGTTATTTATCTAATTCAGACCATTTTGTTTTTTTGTCGAAATATTAACAGGCGCAGAAGATAAAATAACTATTTTTGCCGTAAGTGCAGCCGTTCTAGTGATATTGGAGAGAGGAAATAGTTATGTTCATAATGAAAGATATTAATATTTCGCACATATTTTGTTTGAAAAGTTTCTTCAATAAATGTACCAGTTACGAGAAAACCGCTACCGAAAATTTTGAGAATCTTGTTTACGTTGTCATGGATTCGAATGTAGCTTAATTAATCGGATCATCTGCGCCTGTCAATATTTCGGCAAGAAAACAAAATGGTCTGAATTAGATAAATGACATTTCAGAATATTTCTGTAGAGAATTGGTTAGTTTTGATAGTTGGTACTTCAAAACTATTACAAATTGGTATTGGTATAATTTTCAACCCATTCATTTATATAAGGTAAGCTTGATTGTCATATTGTTTCTGTTTGATTATTATTTCCTAATATTATATTTTTATAATCAATAAATATTGATGAAAACTACGTAAAAGAAAGTCCCGCGTTAGCCACAACCCATTTTTAAAAGTATTTTGAGACAAAAATAAAATAAAAGAATACCTATACTTCTTTTGGTGGATTTATTTATTTAAGCCGTAAGTTACAAATGTTTGACAGTTTTATATTTACACTGTCATGCAACAGCAACCTCTTAAAGTGTCAAAAATCATTTTTATTTCATCTGAAAATCGCAAAATAATACCGAGATATAAGTATGTATGTCACGTGTCCGTAACAGTTGAACGTCGGGTGACATTTTCAATTGTTTACCAGAAATAAATAAATAAATACAGTTTGCGTTCGTTTTCGGAGATGATGGTTTAAAAAATAAACTATTTTCAAACTCGTTTGCTAGTGTCTGTTAATTTTTAGATATGTCTGTTTTATATGCTTGCATTACTAGTAAAATCTTCGAAATGTCGTGGATAATTTTCCTGTAATGTTATTTTCAATGAAGCTTCTATTTATTCAAACATTAATTTTATTTTATAGATTTTAATAATGTTGATTTGACTTTTATTTAGTGATGAATTGTTTTTAAAGAAGTATTAATTGTTTTGAATTTCTTATTACCTCCGTGTTTTACTTTCAATGCCCAGATCAGCTCCGGGTTGATCACACAGAACTAATTTGCAATTATACGTTCCATACAAATATAAAAAGATGATCTAATACTTAACTTTTGCTTTCGCGTCTCTCAAAAATGAACCAAAATTACATCGAAATCATTATTTGGGTAGATCATTTACTTGAAATCAGTTCAGCTTAGATCATTTTATTCGTAAAAAAAAAAATGCTTCATATGTTTGTGTATATGAATTCTATTTCAATATTCTAATATGTATTACTTATTTAATAACAAATGCATTTTACGCTCAATGGAGGGTAACGGTTTTTGAATTTAATTTTGACTCGTATTTAATAATAGATATACATTTCATTGGAAAACATGTCATAGTGCATGCGATTAATAATTACTAAAAATTATAAGCATTTGGCGTATTCTTCTAATGTATGTAATGAATATAATTAATCAAAATTGTTTCCAGTGCCAGTATCAGTTCTCATATCGACTTTTGATTACTGGTAAGTGTTTTTCTTTTCGTAGTATTAGTGTAACCATGGAAATGGACAGCACTCTCATATTATGAGAAATATAATATATTCGGATTTAAAATTTAGATTTTTTGATTTAATTTTATTCTATTTCTAGATATATGTATTTTGCGGAATATTTTCTGTTTGATGTTCAATTTATCTTTGAATGACAAAGACACACGTTGGGGCTTACTTTTTTTTGTACACACACATGCTTTTCAATTCACCACCTGGATATACACTCATGTTCATATGTACTTGCTCATTTTTTCCCACGATTCTGAAGCAAGACATACAATCGTTTTTCTGAAATATATATATGAGATCCTAGTTCGAACTATATAAACAATATTGATAAAATTAATTCAATTTAAAATATCATTTCTGATACGAATGATAATAATTGAAGGGCAAATAAAAACCAAACGAATTGTAGATATTATTGCTGTGTGCACCTATATAAGAGAGCAAGACAAACGGAAATGAAAGTATATGAAATTGGTGCTGAAAACGTGCCATATGGGTACAATTTATATACGACACCAGCGCCTCCACCATACTTTTCACTCTACCCGCCTAAACCAGTGCTTTTTAACATTTTACCATGCTTAGCTCATTGAACGGTAGTACAAAAGAGCTATATGTAAGTATGTTACAATAGCAGATAAAAAAGAAGAAGCTGGAGTGGCCTTCATTCGACTTTCTTATCTTTTCACTATCTGTATTTATAATAATACATTGTGCTTTCTTGAACAAAGACTAAAACGTAGTATTGTGAACATACAAATTTTCGGATACGAGATTTTAACGTTAATAGAAACTAACTATTTCCCGAATGACATGTGTGTGTGTGTCTGTATGTGTGTGTGAACGCTCTATAGTCAAAACTGTTGAAGGCAAAATTATGAAACTTAAAATTTAAGATTGGATTGTCTCCAATATGAACCTTTTATTTTTAAAAACAATATGTTAAGCGGAAGTAACAGTTTAGTCACTACTACTATCTCGGAAACTGCATGAGTCAGAATTAGACAAATCCAATTCAGAGATGGCCAAAACGTGTATTTCTGTTAAAATCTAGAGTTAATTATTGCAATACTTCCTTTTATATTCACTCATGTGGCTTTCTAGAAATACAACAAGCAACAAGAGCAAACCATTACTTCTGGTTATCATTATTACACGTGTTATGTTTACAAAAAAACAAATGTTTAATAATTGGATAACTGAGACAACCTAAAAACCATATCCAACCTTATAAATTAAATAGTAAAATATATGTTATAATTTTTTCGTTATTAAATTATATAGGATTTCAAATAAAACGTTTATTTGTAGAATGAAATAGGTATTTTTATTAATTTCTTTGCTGCAGAATGTAAGAACCCATAAAACATAAGCATGTTTTGTTATCCTTTAGCGCAATAAAAATATATTTTACCGTTTGAACATTTTATTAAAGTTTCTCGATAAATAATGTCTAGAATACAGTTCAATTTAGCGAGGTTTTATTAATAAAAAAATCAATAATTAATTTTATCGTAGGTAGACGCGTTGAAAAATGCTGGAAATAAAAAATGCTTTTATAATATGATTGTGTGGTGATTTATGCGGTCTTGCATATTTCAGGCTTACAACCACGCGCGGTCTCTATACTAAAATTCGATTTGTCAAGTCATAACTTATGCTTAAGCTCTCCTTATACATGGCGCTCTTACTGACATAAATCTGACGCGTGACTGACATTTTCTATATTAGCAAATATAATTTTCACATTTTGAATAAGGTACTCAAATGATTCTTCTTGAAGGTACATTATATTTCAGTATTCCATATATATCTTCAAACGTATTTAGTATATATTAATGATGTCGCATTTTAGCCGCTTTTACAGTAAAGTCTTGAATACTTGTCTTTATATGCGACAAACGATAAGTAGGTATGCGATCTTGAATGAAATTTCAATGAACGACGTTCGGATTATATAAGTAACATGATACAACATCGCAGCTTTGGTATTTCATCTCAAAACTCGTAACAATAGAAAATTCACGAATAATGGTGCGTGCGAAGGGAGGCGGTAGGAGTCAGGGTGTGGCAGAGAGGTTAAGGTATAATCCTTGGGAGTGTACATTTCTTCACTGAACTACTTTACGAATTGGAGGGTAAGGAAGCTTTTGAAAGGGGCGTTAGCGCGTCTCTTTCGGAATTACAATACATACATCGAAAGAAAATATGTACATAGGGAATAAATACACAAAAAAGGAAACACATTTGAGAAGAAAAATACATGAAAAGGAAATTCATAGATAGGAAATACACACAGTGGTAACCACATAGACAGGTATACATAAAAAGCTGGAGTGGCATTTTATCAACGTTCTTATACTTTCTCCATCAGCATATAATAATACCTAATATTGTATTTAATTCATGCTTCGATTGCTATGAAACTATATCAATATGTATTGTAATTAGAGAAACCGAAATGTAACATGACTATTTGAAAAAGGCTATTTTTCAGTAAATGATACTTTATTCGAAATAGCCGTTCAAGTTACTATACATTTTAATATCTTTAACTTTAATAAGATTCACTTTTTCTCTATCTTGAGTCATTCACGAGAACCTAAATTAAGTCCGGTTGAAACATCCTTTTCCAAAATATGAATATACAAATATTAAATTTAAAACATCATATTTATATGTTCCACGGTATTGGCTATGAATGTGCATACACAGACAGACAGACACACATACTCAGACGTCACAAAATGAATTCAAGGATCCTCAATACGAATATTTGCATTTAAATTTCGAGATTGATGTATTTTCTGATCGCAATATTTGCTATTATATATTTCGCATAAGAATGTAAACACCTAGAAAGGTTTAGTTTGTATTTATGAGGTATTATATAATCATGAAAAATTAAAAATTTAACACGACCCAGCTTTATTTTTATAAGTTTGAAAAAGCGGTGGTCTAGACTTCTAGAGAATCAACAAATCCAGTTAGTTTGCTGAACCATGCACGAGCTTAAATGTACAAACGAACACCGCACCTGATGAAAAATTAATGTTTCATTAGCTTCATAATATTATCTAGCACAAAACATAAACAAACGTGTTATTTGAACAATATATGAAGATGTAATATTATTATATACATTGTCTTGAGGCAAGGAAACTACAGACCCCAAAACAGATATATGCATACAAAATTCGAGACTGATCGCAATACTTTGTTTTATATATGAATTATAAGCATGTATAAAATAAATTCTTTCCAATGAAATGAATGAAAATTACAGATTTTTCTAAATTTAGTTTTTAGCTCGCCGTATGAAGTACCGAAGATGCTAAAGCATTCGGTCGTGTGTCTGTAGTATTCTCGGATCAAAAAATTTCATTATCAAAAAGTGTTTGTCTCGTCGCCTTAAATCCAAAAATATACATAATTTATATATTTGGATGTTACTCGTCGCTCGCTCGTAAGACCAAATTTGTGCCCTCTACTCCTCTGACGGTATCGGAGCGATTCACACCAAATTTGGTACACATATTATTTGGCATCCCATTTGAATCCGCTCGCAGTTTAAATCCAATCGCCCGTATACTTCCCGAGTTATAGGGCCCCAAAATTTAGAGCCCCCCTTAATACTGCCCTTATAAAAATAATTAAAACACTTGACCATTCTACTAAAAATTCTAAGATATTTTATATCTACAAGATTTTTTCATATTGTTAACTCAAAGCCCGAAAAGAATTATTAAATATTATAATTTTGAATTTTTAAATGTGCACACATTTTTTTATTATTATCAATATAATCTACAAAAAAATTGTAAGACTTTTTATATGTATAATATTTTTTCAAATTGTTAACCAAAAGGCCATAATAATTAAAAACCACTGCTCGCAACGCATATCTTACCTAAAAACGAGCTCTACGCGTTAGTGCGCTTTACACGTACCAAATCTGTGTTTTTAATATTTAGTTCAAATTTACATCAAGTTAGGAAATATATTTATATAATCTGTGTAAGTAGCGACTTCAAAATGTTCTATCTTCTTCTATTTTGATGTCTTTAAAGAACTCTGCGTTACGTTATAAAATTGTTAAGGAATTTGTTTATCCAGAAAATTGTATGATTTTCAATTTCATTTCTATAGCTCTTGCACATGCACTTTTGTAGTTTTATTGAAGAGGATTGCTAGTCCTATAGTTACTATAGGAATGAGCATTTTATTAAATGTATATATATATATTATACGAATGTATATAAGGAAGTAATTTTATCATGATAAATTTGGAACTCGAGATTTGCTGCCTTTGAAGAATAAGGATGTTACATTACGTTACCCCACTGGTATTATTTCACGAAAATCTAGCAAGAATTTACAACAAAATAAAGCAATATTATAATAATTAAATAGTGGAAGAATAAGAATGCCGACTGAAAACCACTCCAGCTATTATTATATTTCCTTTTATCTTTTGTGAATTTAATATTGTATACAAGTCTTTGAAGATAACATACTTTATTAGCTACATCTTTTGGTACATATTTAGGTTGTTACAGACATATCTTCAAACTCCTGTCATATTGATGAAAATTTAATGAACAAAATATACTGTAAGGGCTCAAATAATTCTTTCATGCCAGTGACTGATTAAGATATAATATGAAAGTAATTTTCTCGTATATTTAAAAATTCATAATTATTTTGTTATATATTTTTTACGGCCCACGAGTTCACAAAAAGAAAGAATATCTTAGATTTCGTTTAAAGTTTTTAAAATTATTTTTACTCTGGAAGTATACGGGTGATTGGATTTAAACGGCGAGCAGATTAAAATAAGAAAATTTATTGATCCGAGAATATTACAGACACACAACCGAATTCTTTAACTCGTCTGTATTTCGTGCCGGAAATATGCAAATTATGGAAATTAATAATTAAAATAAGGGTTCAAAATAACACAGAAATTGCATGTGCTTGATGTAGAAAAATATCGAAATTCCAATTTAATTTAAATATATTTTCATATGATACAAATAGAAGTAATGAGGTGTAAGGTAGTAATATAATACTATGTGAAATTGTTGCTTAGAACATGAGCTTCTTGAGAACGTGCCATACGAGCTGTTGGGTAAAATGGCATAAAATCATCGTAAAATATCGTTAAAAATGTTTCGTCACATTATACTAAACTTGTCATATGAATTCCCTTAACGAATTATAAAAATAAATTTTATAAAATTAAAAACGCCGCCACACAAATTAATCTAGTTAGAGTTTTATAAAACTCCTGTAAAAATTGTTACCCAACAAATATGAACCATATTCATTAGATTAAAAATAAAAATTTCTATATGACACATTTAGCTAATCATATTAAAAAGTTAAATTTTTCGTGTGACGTTCATTAGTCATTTTTTCTGCCCATCTACGACAGAATCAAATCATGTGATATGTGGATCCTATGTAAGTATAGGCATTCCATTCAGCCAATCATATTATTGGAGCGTTTGCTTGTTTAAAAATTTAAATAAAGCCGGAAAGTTTTTTTGTGTGTTTTATCTTGTGCGCACGTTGATTGGATCAACATTTTTTAAATCTATGTAAATTTTTTAACGGCAAACGTGTTTTGTTTACTTGTAAAATCAAATCCCCTAAGAAAACCTCCGCTGAAGAAAAAGTGTCAACTTTAGATTAAAAGACAAAAAGAAAATAAATGTTTGTTAAGTACTGCGCAGAATATATTTAACCCTGTAGTTTGTTCCGATATAAGAATTTTAAATATTAGAAAATTGAAATAAAATAGTCGTGTCAAAAAATAACTGTCACTACTAGGAGTCGAACCTAGGAACTTTATTTATTTATTATTATTTATTTAAGCTCCAAACATTTACATAGTATAAGGAAACTTTTTGTAAAACAATTGATAATAAAATATAATCCAAATATTAACAACAAAAAGAACAGAAAATAAAATATAAATAGAACAACAATACATTATAAACTAAAATACATATAATTTTAATTTATTTTTAAAGAGAGAGTAATTATTTATTTTTTTATTTCTTTCGGTAAATTAATGAATAATTTTGAAACATTATGACAAAAAAAAAATTCTACCTTTATTAGAATTAATATTATTTAAAAATATGTTATTATGATTATGAAAGCTATTGTTTTCATGAAAATCCAAATTACTCTTTTCTATATTATTAAAAATGTGTACATCTTCGTATTTTCAAAAAAATTTAGTAGGCTTAAATTTAAATTATTTGATAATTTATAAATGTGGTCAGAATGAGTTAAATAAGAAAAATGATATATGGCTTTAATGCATCTATTTAAGCCAGGCCATATATAATTTTAGCTTCAACAGTTTTGGCTCTAGAGCGTTCACACACCCACACACACACACATACACACAGAAACACACATAAAGACACAGATACAAACATGGACGTCATTCAGAAAATACTCAGATGGTCGAAACGTGTATTTCCGTTAAAATCCCGCCTTCACACATTTCCAAGATTATAATACTTCCCTTTATACATTCGTATAAGCAAGTAAAAATTGATTGTATAAAATAACGTAAAGTGAGATCGTTGCTTATTTATTAAAAATTTATAGTATTAAAATAATAAACAAAACTTACCGCAGAACGTTTTTGAGTGTAGATATAAAGAAGAGAAACAAAATAAATATTTGAAAAATTCTCTCTTGTATGCGCATACATACATACATACAAACAATTTAAATATATGTAGTTTTTGTTCCACATAAAACTAGGTTTGATTTATTTTCATAATAAACTATTTTTAAATGTCTATTATAAACACTATAGAAATTGATTTAAACAGATTTTTTTTAAACTATATCTACAAATAGAATCGAATAAATCTAGCATGTATATTGATGCATATAAACGCATTCCAAATTTTATGTTTTCGAGAAACAAAAATGACCTTTTTATTGGTCTAACCGTACAAGTTTTAAAAACAAATATTTAGATAGTATACACCTGTATAGGTAGGCCGATCATCATTCTTGCGTTGGCTCAAGTCCAATTTTAAATTTATATTTATGCGCGGATGCATAATTTGTGTTCACTGACTATTGGAGTTTTTAGTTAACAAAACGCTTGCTGCTGATGCCGAAAAACAAAAATATTTAAAAGGTACATGACATTTATCACTTTGATGTTGGATGATTTCATGTTATTTATTTGAAGTCTTTATTTATTATATTCTTATAAAAAAAAGTAGGTATAGGATCATGACAAATATCAGCAGTAAATTTTAATGGATATAGCCGTTTCTAGATCCTCTGATTACGAATATTATTACTTAAAACTCATACGGCGAGTTAAAGGCATAAGTGCCTGCCCTTTATGCATATTGTTTATTATTATAGTGGATGACATCGTCAAGATAAAAATATTAGATGTTTTACCTTGTCATATATGAACAAATAGTTGGTCTCATAAATAATATGTTAATATTTGTTTAGATGTTTGTTCTGATGCACGCAACCTTGCTCTGTGATAGTTAAATGTTCAATAGTACAGACAACAACTCTACTCAATATACATAAAGTAGGAGCAAACACCCAAATATAAAAACAAATAGTCGGTATTTACCGTGTGAACACATAGTCTAGGTACCTTTATAGGAACAAAGATGTATCTATAGATAGTTGTTTGTTTGTTTATTGGCAATAATTTCCAAGCCGTTTACTCTTCGAAGTTACGATTTTCACCGCTCGCTACAGGGGTTATTCCATTCGCTGCATTTACTTCTGTTTGTTTGTTTATCTTTTCACCTGAAAATAACGATCTTTCCAACCCACTACAACTGATTACCATTTAGAGAAATCATCGCGAAATTATTTTTAGAATTTTTATAGATAATTTCTACAGATGGTTACACTTATAACCACCGATTTCACTCAATGTACGAATTAAATCAGCTCGGTTAAATGAAAATATATAAAGTGCAGAGTTAAACAGTGTAATAGTGTACTTTGTACTAGTGTGTGCTAAGATTGATTCGAGTTGAAATGTGACAGTTCTGTTAGTAACCTATCAAAATCCAAAGTGCTAGGTTTATTATTTGATGAATCCTTTTCTGACTAGCAACGGTGCATATCTATTAATATTTATATAAATAATTTCGTAAAATGAACCGTCTAGAACCATGCAATATCTACATATACGGCATATTTCTTTACAACCAAGTGTTATTATTGTAGCTGTAAAATGTTAAATATATATATATATTTTTTGGAATTTATCATTTAAAGATACAATAAAAACAAGATTTGGTACGCGTAAAACGCACCAATGCGTAGAGCTCGCCTTTAGGTAAGATATGCGTTCTTAATGGTTCTTAATTATTATGTTCCTTTAGTTAACAATTTGAAGAAATGTTATAGATATAAAAAGTCTTACAATTTTTTGTTGATTATTTTGATAAATAAGAAATTAGTGCATATTTAAAAATTAAAATATTTAATATTTTTTTATAAAATATCTTAGAATATTTAATAGAATTTTTAGGTGTTTTAGTTATTATTATAAGGGCAGTATTAAGGAGGGCTATAATTTTTGGGGCCTTATAACTTGGGAAGTGTACGAGCAATTGAATCTAAACTACGAGTGCATTCAAATGAAATGCCAAATATTATGTGTACCAAATTTGGTGTAAATCGCTTCGGTACTTTCAGAGGAAAAGAGGTCACAAATTTGGTCTTACGAGCGAGCGACGACTAACATCCAAGTATACAAGTTATATATATTTTTGGATTCAGGACGACGAGATAAACACTTTTTGTTAAGGAAATTTTTCGATCCGAGAATGCTACAAACACACGACCGATTGCTTTAGCTTCTTCGGTATTTCATACGGCGAGCTAAAAATTGTTACAAGGAAATATGCCATATTGTAGATATTTATATGGTTATAAACGTTTAACGAATCAATTTATATTAATCTAATATGTCAGGAATAAATAAATATTTACCGTTGCTAGACGTAGACCATAGTATAATATCTACAATTTGTTTGGTTTTTATTTGCGCTTCAATTATTAGTATATGTTCAATTATAAAATTGAATAAAAAATATTTACATACTGCTAACGAAATTTATATTTAAACATTTTCGAAATTATTTTAATATTAATATCAAATTATCGGTTGTAGCCAGTACAAGACTTTCTCATAAAAATTGATACAAATTCACGTGAAATATTTGGAAGTTATGGAATGGAAACTAATATGAATGAAATATGTGGTTGCTATGGCAACGTCTACGAATTCAAATGCGTTTTTCTTAAGAGGCTACACCTGTTTATGTCTCGTTTCCTGTCTAGCAACAGTAAATATCTTTTAATATCTGGCATATTATGCATTGTATAAATATTTTCGTAAAACGTCCTGCCTAAGACCATACAATATGGCATATTTTTTTACAATAATAAAATTTCGTTGTAAAAAATATACCATATTGTAGATATTGTTTTGTTTTACACTGCACGTAAAAAAAATACGTATATAAAGTTTGATATGTCAGAAATTAACACATATTTATTGTTGCTAAACAGAGAACAAGATATAACAAGATTAGGTACAGGCACCTATGCCTTCAGCTCGCTTTATAAATATATGCTTGTGCATATTTAAATTTTTTAAATAATTGTATTTAATTATGGTCTTTGGGTTCGCTACGAGCAGATTTAAATGGGATACCAAAGATTATGTAAAGCAAATTTGGTTCAAATTGCCTTGGTACCATAAGAAAATTAAGAAAAGTAGAGGGCATAAAAACGGACGACCACAAACATCAAAATATATGCGTTATATTTTTGTATTCAGGGCAACTAGAACTTTTTGTTAAGGCATTTTTGGATTCGGGAATGTTAAAGACAAACGACGGAATGCTTTAGTTTTCCTGTACTTGGGCGGGCGAGAAAAAAACTTGCTGTAAGAAAGTTGACCGGAGAACCACCTAGTTTATATCAACGAACAAACCTAATGTATGCCATGTACATGGCATAGAACATAGGACCTATATGCCACACCTTCCGCCGACTTGGAAATGGAAGTGTCTCTGTCGCAGTAATATTCTAACTTTAAATATTGCGAAATGGGGTATATTTTGTTAAATGTATTATTCGTTCAACTGACTTTGTTAGGTGAGGTTGTTTTAGGTTATAATATAAATTAGAATAAACTAAGTATAGCTTAGAAAGTAAACTGTCTAATTCTGCAATCGTATCAGTCGCCAATTTACTATCTATAAACACATTTAAACGTGACAATGCAGATCGCGTTGGAGATATACTTCCCTTTCCACTCGGTGAAAGGTTTTATGCTATAAACATGTTATATATTGTAAATTCGAGTAGGGGGCTTCGATTAACTAGCAGCTCAACTGTGTCTAAATTATCGTTTGTATGATATGTTGCTGGTAACGCATATTATTAGCTAAATATATAAAATCATCGATCCCCTAAAATAGGAAAAAATGTGATGATATTTATTTATTTTATACAATCCATTCCGCTCTTCCACTTCCTTTTAAATTGTATAATCAATCATTCCTCATTCAACTCTATCCTTTGAAACAAAATTAATATATATATATATATATATATATATATATATATATATATATATATATATATATATATATATATATATATATATATATATATATATATATATATATATATATATATATATATATATATATATATATATATATATATATATATATATATATATATATATATATATATATATATATATATATATATATATATATATATATATATATATATATATATATATATATATATATATATATATATATATATATATATATATATATATATATATATATATATATATATATATATATATATATATATATATATATATATATATATATATATATATATATATATATATATATATATATATATATATATATATATATATATATATATATATATATATATATATATATATATATATATATATATATATATATATATATATATATATATATATATATATATATATATATATATATATATATATATATATATATATATATATATATATATATATATATATATATATATATATATATATATATATATATATATATATATATATATATATATATATATATATATATATATATATATATATAGAATAAGCATATAGACCTTATCTAAATATTTATTTCTCAAAGTCTAGAATTTCGAATAAATTTCAATGTAATCTGCTTGCCTTAGACATATTTGATTTGATGTGCAAAGATGCTGAGATATAATAAAAGTCGGGCTTTCGCAAACAACAGATTTAATATTTTATATATTCCTTGCTTTAAATATGAATGGGTAGAAAAAAAAAATGAAATGAAATTTGGGACGTTTGATATTAGATACCAATTCGGAAATGTTGAATATGGAAAAAAGAAATGTACCTTCAACCGGAGTTGAACATGATTTAAATGCAAAATGAATTTTACGAAAACTTTAACACATTTCTTAGCTTCAATTGCAATTTGAGCGCTTGTGGCCTCTGAACAGTGTCTTGACACAAACTTCTTATCTTACCTTGATTTGCAAGAAAAGAAATAAAAAACTTCTCGTCTTGAAACCAAGCCCTTTGAGATTTCTTGTTTCTTGATATATTAGGGATTCCTCTGATTGTTACAACAAAGTAAAACTAGCGGACACACTTTTATTTTCTGCAATCGTGCATAATAATACGTAATAAATGCAGATTTGTATGGACATTTGATTTTACTTTTGCGGGTTTTATGCGAATTTCATTAGAATATATTATTGTTATTTTAAATTGATGAAATTATAAGAAACAATAATGAAAATAAAACCATAAACAATAAAGAATTGATTACAACAATTCTGTCAGTCTCTTTATGTGAACTGTAACACTGCAAAATGTAAGAACTTGTATCTTTCCCGTAAATAATTTATTATTATATTTTATATATATATATATATATATATATATATATATATATATATATATATATATTATATATATATATATATATATATATATATATATATATATATATATATATATATATATATATTAAATCGCAATTTAAATTGAATTAGAATTAAATTAAAGGTAGTGTAAAAGCAATACGAAATAATAAAAAAATCCGCATTGGAAATGTCCGATCGAAGAATCTAATAATGCAGTCGAGCACCAAGGCTTGTTAATTATATTTTAATTATCGCAATTAATTAAAGACGATCGCGTAGTTTTGCGAGAGTTTGCTGATTGTTTTTTTTTTGTCGCTTCCTTTTTTCACGCAAATACGCTGCTACGGTTGCGTCTACGGAGAATACTTTGGTTAAACACAAAATCTACATATGATTACAATATTTTCAATAGAATACGTAGAGGGAAGTGTACGTATATGTGCCCATTTTATATATTAGAATCACGGTGTAAGCAACGATTGAATTGGTCTAGACGCTCGCAGCGCCATCATTGATTGGATTATGTCGCTTGTACTCTAGATATGAGAGGGTTAATTTTAGATATCATGTCTGTGAAACGTACATAACTAGACGACCGTCCCTTCTACGGATGATCATACCATCATACCATTTACCATATTCAAATTGAGACGAGGCTGTTCATTGTAATTTAATAAATACATTATTATTAGCAAATTAGCTACACTATAAAAATGTGTTGATACAAAACTACATTTAAAAATTATGTAATTATACAGATTTATACTAAATTTATATTGGAAAATTATAAAATTTGGCCATATGCTATTACATTAAAGTATTATTACTTTCTTAAATGTGATCACTAAAAAAATCGTCCACTAAATTTGAATGAAAAAACATCTATTTTTTGAGGGTTCCTGAATTAATTTGGAATATTTTCTCAATGATGTTTGTGTCGGAACGCAATCAGCCAATACCATTGAACATACAAATACGATGTTTGGAATTTAAGTTTAGTATATCCCTGGACAGAATATCTCTTATTTTAGAAAAGGATAGTTCAACCGGAAGTAACGGTTCACTTGTAATTTCTTTTTCTTATTTCAAAAACGACACGATTTAAACAAAACAGATTCATTTAAAAGTTAAATAAAATTGAAATTTCTGGCAACTTTTATTTCTAAAAGTAATTTCAATAAATGTGCCATATACTAAGAAATTGCCTTTGGAAATAGCCATGTTACAATTACGTTTCCCTAGTTACCACACATAATGATATTGTTTCAAAGTAGTGAATTTGAAACACAAGAAAACATTATTATTTATATTAGATTATATATAGATTTAATTTTTACAGTGTAGCTTAGGTTTATTTTGCGATATATCTACGATTTAATAAACAGATGCTATATGTCGCAATTTTTTCATGTCCAAGCCACAATATTCTATGTCTATCTGTATTTTGATATTTGTTATATTTTAAATGAATTTAACTAAGCATTTAGTGGTAATATAGTTGTATTTTTATTATGTCTCAGAGTTTACACCAGTGGGTATGCAACGTTTTTTAAAGTGATTATATTAATGTCTTGTATAGATCATTATATTTTGTGTTCTTCCTTATTATACTTTTTGTCATATTTTCAATATATTTTATCCTTTGAGTCTATACCAGTGGTCTCCAACATTTTCTAATAGTGTTCATATTAATGTATTTAATAGGTCACAGGGATGTTAGCAATTCGATGGACCATGCATATGGGGCCTACAATTAAGTGCTTAATTTGTAGTCTTAAGGGGAACATAATATATTTGTAAACTAAATTCGTTTTTCTACAATTAAGGGCAGCACGGTTTTTTAGTTTGATATTCGTATCAACTAGAAGGCGATCTAATACATTTTGGTTGCTGCAAATCAAATTTGAAACTCCCGGTTTCGAATAATTGTATTTTTCATAATCTATTAATAATTTTTTTAGGAATAACCAATTCAACAAATTATTATTTTTTCTCTTTAGGACATATCCTCACTTTCTCAAGTTGAAATAGAAATATAAAAGTAAGCTGAACAATAAAGCATTAAGAGAAAATGAAAATTGCACACGATTCCATTACATTTTGTTATATTCAAAGAAAGTTGAATCAAATGAAAATAAAACGAAACATTCAATTATCTTTTCAATTTCCTTATATACAAAACTGTACTCTAATATAATCCAATGCTATTAAATCTGTGACGTAACGGGAAATGGGGTGACAATTAATTCTCGTTTTTTAATAAAAAATACACAGTTTTAGCTCGTCCTACAATAGCCGTAAGTTTGTAACATTCTCAAAAGTAATAAAAGGCTAAAATTCGTATTGTCTTCCTAATTCCGAAAATTTACATAACTCATGTACGTATGTTGCTCGTTCACTAGACCGAATCTTGTACCGCCTCTTCTGTCACATATAATATGAGTACGTAAATCGTGCTGATAGATCTTATACTTTCAAAGGTGTATGGCCCTAAAAAACGAATCCCTACTTTAATCCCTACCCTAACCTTAATTTATAATTAATAAAAAAATCTTTAAAAAGTAATTTAATGTTATAAAGTTTCATCAAATTGAAACCAAATATCATATATAATTAAGAATAATTATTTTGAAATTTAAAATATTCAATAAAACATAGTTTCATTGTTGACCCCCGTAATTGTTTGATCTCTGCCAATCATTCCCACGTGCTTGATTTATATCTTTAAAAATCATTAATTGTAAATATGTTTTGTTCATTAAAAAAATCTGTGGTTATTAAATTTAAAGGCTTATACTAATACAAGCTTATATTGAAATAAAATCAAAATTATAATTTATTTACTAATTAAATTTAACTGATGTGGATTTCACTATTCAAGGTATCCATTTATATTCATTTAGTTGTAAAACACATGAATAGAATAATTTCTAAATAAGACCGGCCTAAAAGTGTTGGAATATATAAAAATCCAAAATATGCATACATAAATTTAGACAAAGCAGGGTGTGGCATAGCAGGGTAGGCCTTCCCTGTCACTTAAAAACATCCTCATCAAACAGCAATTAACTTAACAAAGAAATGACATTAAAATTCGCCTTTCCATAATAAAAAAACATCACTCATTTTTGCCTGTGGGCTTTTTTCCATTTTTTTGTTGTTGGTTTTGTTTGGAACAAAGGACATAGCGGTGTCCACGTCCTGCTGTTCCGGTCAAAAAACGTTCTGTTTAGGCCACGCTTCCGGTTTCTGTTTTCATATCCTGTTCCTGTGCAAAATAATGCGACTGCGTGGTTTACTGTTCTGACAACAATAACAAAAAAAAGTTTGAATCACAATTATATTGTTCTGGTTTTGTCAGTCAGAAAGTATACATATGAAACAAAACTATTTTAATGTTTTGACAATTTTCACTAAAAGCTGTTTTGTTGACCCAATTTATGATTTAATTTCAAAATTTTTGTTTACGTTCTTATACGAATATTTAATTGAATGTATCAAACTCGAGGTTTCAATGGAAATTCATGTTTTGACTATACCAGAATCGTATCAGACTATTTTCGGAATAACGTCTGTTTGTAAACGTTCTAGAATCAAAACTGCTTTTAAAATACTACTAAATGTGTCTTTCGCGCATGCACATTTCTATTTGGCACGGGCTCTAGTATATGGTCAGATCGTGCACCTTCTAAGTAAAGTTACTTTTGTTACTTTTTCATTGTCGAGAACTGCATTTAATATTTTCATTTTTAATTAGAATCTCTAAGTAGTGATTCTAATTAAAAATGTAAATATTAAAATTTCTAGTAACTTGTTTTAGTTAGCCATACGAAGTACAGAAGAGCTAGAGCATTCAGTCGTGTGTCTGTAGCCTTCTAGGACCAAAACATTTCCTTAAAAAAGTGTTTGTCTCGTCGACCTGAATCCAAATATTTATATAGCACATACACTTGAATGTTAGTCGTCGCGCACTCGTTCATAAGATCAAACTTGTGCCCTCTACTCATATGAAGGTACCGAAGCGATTTGAACCGAATTTGCTGCACTTATTTTTTGGCATTCCATTTGAATCCGTTCGCAGTATAAATCCTATTGCTTTTATATTACCGGAGTTATAGGGCACCAAAATGTGGAGCCCCCCTTAATACTGCCTACAAAAGTTATTTTATATCTACAAGATTTCCTCATATTTCTAAATTTAAAATTGTATGCACAAGCGCGAAGTGAGTGGAGTCCGTTGCTCGCATCGCATATATTTTCTATAAGGCTAGTTGAAGACATAGGTGCCTGTACCTAATCTTGTTTTTTGACTTATCGCTTTGAAAATAGCTATTTTGTATTTATGGTTACCTATATTGATATTGTTTAATGACAATGCTAGCGCCATGAATTTAAAATAAAATAAAACAAGAATAATAATAATTAATAGTAATACTATAACAAAGTTGAGTAACGGCCACTCCACCATTCTTATACTGTCTAGTTTGTCTTTCTGAATATTTGTATACTTGTATTTTTCTTGTCCTGTTGTTATACTTGGATTTTAAAAAGAAGTCATTCGCATGAAGCACAAATACTTTTTAAATCTGTCACTTCCATGCTTACATTGACAATAGTGGTATCTTTACAAAGTAATATAGACAATGCTAACCTAACCAGAATATATTTATTAAAATACATGACCTTGATGGGATCTTTAAATGAAAATGTATTACAATAAATTCACTTGTTGGATAATTTAATAAGACAAATTCCTTATAGTTCGGTGTAAAGGGGAAAGCGCATGAATATCGAAGCACCGTAACAGTTAATGTTATTAATTACTCAGTCGAAGCAAAGTTTTCCCATTAAAATGATTCTGCAAAATAGATGTTAATACAATTTTAGTAACATTTCAATAGCAAACTCTTCAGCACACTCTTGTCTTTAGATATTTTAATAAATCTGCACTTCAACTTACTTTAGATGCAAGTAATATTAATATGTTAAGCAAAATTAAAAATCTAAAATCAAACAAGGGTGATGAAGAATTTGTCATTGAAAAATTACTAAAATCGTATTTGTATGAATAATTTTAATGAAAAAACGAACGCTTCGACTGAGTAATAAATAACGTATCGTTCGTTGCCGACCGACCTGTAAGGACGGGCAACCATAAGAATTTATCTTAAAAAATGAACAAAATGAAAAAATTCATACTACTTTAGGATTTTATATGCAGAGGTATTGTGCAAGCTTGTTTATCACATGTTACATAGTTAGGTATGGATATACAGATTGTATAGAATTAATTTTTCCTGCCGCTTTTTCATCAAGATCTGAGGGGGAAGTGAGGGTGTTTCTTGGAGCCTTTCAAAGCTACGCTTTGTTTAATAATTGGCTCTTTGATTCACTTTGACTTGCCGACCCAAATCAAATTTACTAGGAATATTAATAATAATTTAAAATTTCCATTTCTTACAAATTTCCCATAATTTATTTTCAAATTAACAATTTTCACAATTGGAGGTTTCAATTATCAAAAGCATTGTGTTGTTCGCATAAAAATAAAATGCTAGAGTATCCTTCACTCGACTTCCATATACTTTCACCACCTATATTCATATTAATTAACTTTAAATTGATTCTAAGGTTGTTATGAAACCATTTCAATATGTATGTGCCCATATGGTATACAGAATATAAGTCAGTTTTGACGGGTGGCGATTATTCTTGTAATTTTTTTGTAAATCATAGTTACAGTATATAAATAAGGGATTTCCCTTACACGGTTTTCCTTCAGTTTGTGTCGTTTGACCATATACAAGTCATAAGTATAAAGATTTATAATTTTACCATTAACAGATTTTGCTGCAAAGTGATCACAGGTAAACACAAGCACAAATGGGAATATGTGTAGCAAATTTGGTTGAAACCTTCAGAGGAGTAGTTATTTTATTTAATAATGAAAATATTTAATACTTTTACGTGACTTTAAATATTTTTCAATGAAATATAATACCCATATTTTTACTATTTTTAATCAATAAATACTTATGAAAAATAAATACCCGGGTATTTTACATCACTATACCCACATAATAATATTGCCATGTTAATTGTGTGAATTTATTTCAAATTTATTTTATTGTATTTCTAACAGTTCAGTGTTAGTTTAGTGAAATATTTATTTCTATAACTTAGTAGGGGGACTATTTATTGGTCATGTATAAATACTGTAATATAAGAAGTGACTTCTATGCTGGTTGACTTAATTAGCTTTTTGATTTTTGGTGATTATACGTTCACCGTTTTATACTTTTATTTAACTTTAAGGTAAAATTTGCATGTTGTTCTTTTGACTGCTCAATGTTTGTAATTAGAAAACAATTGATCTAGTTCGTCAAACATTTTTCATTATCAATGGATGGAAATATCTTGATGAATTAGATATTTGGCGAAAAATCCCTAGTGGGATAAGAGAAACTAGCATTTACCCGCAGTACTTCCGCTAATTGGTGGATGAGTAGTAAATCTCGTCAAAAACTTAGACTCCTAATAAATCCCTTTCCTTATAAACTTCTGATATGTTGGATCGAAACTTGGTCGATGTAATCCAGGTTAGAGTGCTATAAGGTAGTTTGCATTGATATTGAATATTTGGGGAATTTAATATGATGACTGGTTCGACTGTACTTGTGCGTCCCGGTGTCTAATGTCAGGCCAATTGTCCTATATGTTCTCTGACGGGGTGGGCCTGACGTAATCCTGGATAAGGTTGCTACAAAGATAGCCAGAGGCAGGGTGAAATTAAATCAAATGCGCTATTCCGATAATTTGATCTTATTTGGTAACTGATCATTAAAATATCCAGTTCCCAGCGGTATTCAAAGTTCTCCCTCCCACATCTAAGCTAAGGCTAGAGTTTCATGTCTCTTATATGCGTTCATAGTAAGATAGTTTGGTTGTTTTGTGTTACCTACAAGTTTCACAAACAAGAATGTACCTCTACCGACCGACCGACCGTCATCAGATATGGTATCGGTCGTGCGTCCCGCCGCGTCGCCATGGACACAACATAAAGCACAAATATTAAACGGAGTTGTCGCAAATTAGCTATTAAACCAGTTACAGTCAAACCAAATCGATAATCAGGCTGTTGGTGTGGAATTGCAAATTACGCTTTGCCTGAATTAATGGCGACGACAAACAAATGAAAACAGGAAAAATGTCACACCTCGTACGGGGGATGATGATCGAAGCGGTCCAGTTTCTTTCCCATTACACACTTCAATTTCGTCTGGGGGTAGATGGGGGGGAGCGGTAGGGTCATGCCCTGGAGGGGCGGCAGCGTGCTTGAATCTGGGTTAAACGAAAACTTATTGGAAACTTTGCGAACCGTTGAGAATCGAACACAAGAAACAAAAAGTGTCGAACCGTTTAGTGCCCTATGCAGCTTGCCGACTCCATCATTTGTTTTCTTACTTGTTTTTGTTTATAAACACACGGGACGCCAACTAGCGGGGAAGTAGGGGGCGCTGTAGGCATGCATAGCTGGTTTGAGATTGGCACAATGGAAATAATAGATCTAGTGACTTGCCAAATTATTAGGGATGCATTTCATTTTCACTAAATTACACATGAAGCCTCAAATTACGTGCCGCAAACTTGAGTGCATGACTTAGTCCATAAAACAAAATATGTTTTAAGTACTAATACATGAAAATGACTGAATAATTATTTTGCTGCATTGTCTTTTATTGTGGAAAAATAAAACAAATATACCAAATTGTCTGAGTAGTAATGACGTTATCAAAATACAATTCGTAAAGGAAAAAGATTGAGATAAAAACGTTGGTATATTTCAACCAATATATGGTCTTTTTCAAAGAGATTGAGATGTTTAGTGATGATGTGATGAATATCTACATGTGATGTCTTCACACAACTACTGGTTATATATATATATATATATATATATATATATATATATATATATATATATATATATATATATATATATATAATAAAATTACTCTGTGTAGATAAAACAGCGAGCTAAATGCATTGATGCCTGTACTTATACTTGTTTTTATTTGATAAGAAACACGTTTTCATTTTATTATTTCGTTTCGTATAAAATTTTACTTTCCAATATTTAGTGCAGGAAGTAGTGCAATTTTATTATGAAAAAGCACCCGTTCTAAGCTTTAACGTATTTTTTACTTTCTTTTACAGAGTAATAAGTAAGTATTGTAATCATGAAAAATTTCGAACTCGAGATTTCAACGGATATACATGTTTTGACCTTCCCTGAATCGAATGTGACTATTTTCGGAATGACGTCTGTGTGTCTGTGTGTGTGTGTGTGTGTGTGTGTGTGTGTCTGTGTGTGTGTGTGTCTGTGAGCGCTCTAGGGCCAAAACTGTCGAGCGAAAAATTATGAAACTTCAAACTTAAGATTTGTATACGGTCTAGATGTGCACCTCCTATTTTTGAAACGAATATTCAAACCGGAAGTGCATGTTTACTCTATGCATTTTTTGTTCTATCTCCAGAAACACTTGAACGGCTGCATTTACGGCAAAAATAGTTATGTTCATAATGAAAGATATTAATATTTCGCACCACTTTTGTTTGAAAAGTTTCTTCATAATTTGTACCAGTTATGAGATAACTGCTACGAAAAAACTCAAATATCTTATTTACGTTGCCATGGTGATACCTACAATTGTGACAAATTTTATTATTTTTAAAACGAATCAACCATGAGTTACAGCATTTGTTTCTTGTTAATTGAAAACAAGCAAAGCATTACATTGACAGTTATCTTTTTGAATTAATATTTTAAATATTAATTTCTTATTAGAATAAATTGTATCAGGTAAATTATTATAGAATCAATTTATATTATATATTTGCTGACATAATTAATTAACAATTTCAGAGTTTTACTGTGAAATTTGACTGTTTAAGAGTGAATACGATAAGTACTTCAAATTCAGATCCATTATAAATTGGTATAATTATCCAGTTATTTTCATTATATTATATATATATGTATATTAATATCTATCTATTGAAAACTACGTAAAAGAAAGTTGAGTGCAGGCCACTCCAGATATTTTTATAACAGTTTTATTTTTTATCACGAAACGCGCGGTGATCGAGTACTTTTTATTACCTTAATCCAAAATCCTAAAAAGAAGCTTATAAATTGTAAGGTTCATCCTGTTCTCCTTTGTACAGGTTTATAGGTATACTACATATATTCGAAATCATTTCTTTCGAATCATATCGCCACTTAAATACAATAATATACTGTGGAGGGAAAAAATTGATAATCTCAACTGCTCCCGAAATTTTGTAAAGCGACTCATAGTGCCAAGGCGACCCATGTGGAAATGTCCGCTTTTACCTTATGGCTAGTCCAGCTCTGAATACTGTACACATATTAAATAAGGTGTATAAAATATGTATACTAAGAATTTAAACATCAAATGCATTAATGTGTTTCTTCAGTGTATGTTTCCAATGCTGTGATCCTTCCTTTTAGCTCATTGTGAATGTAGTATGCACCTTAACCTGCCTACATATATTATATAGGACATATATAAAGTGAATTTTAAATTTAGGTCGCGAACTCGCCCGCTTTTAGGGTGTGTCTCGCATTTCTGTGTATCTGAGTCTGTTATTCTAATGTTCTTTGTTTGCGTCGTTCTGAAATTATTTACTAAAACATTTTTGTCCTAAATTATAGTCGACGTAAACTTTAAATAAAATTTGAGGGTTATTATTGGTGGGGGGTTTGCGACCTCTAGTTTTCACAACACACACACACGTATAGATGCCCCGTGATACACGTATATAATATATAGCCATGTGTGCTATTGTTGAGGGGCAGAACGGCCTGTGATCATATCGTAAAAGTTTGATAGCCCAACGCAGCTATATAGCTCTAGCTAGTGCACAGTCACGTGGCCAATAAGTATATAGTATATAGTATATATATATATATATATATATATATATATATATATATATATATATATATATATATATATATATACTATATACACGTTACGTTTAAATTAGTATGTTGGTTGGCTTGGCGAATCGAATGAGAACATGTCTGCTTCGAATCTAGGTAAGGGCAAGTGTGTGCGGGTGGGAGGGGTTAGTCGTAAAAAGACGCTTGTTAAATTGCACTAAACTATATAGAAACACTTGGCACACCCATACACAAACACACTAATACGTCAAACATACGCATATATATATATATATATATATATATATATATATATATATATATATATATATATATATATATATATGTATATATATATAATAACGACGTTTGTGCTATATATTTTATCCCTATATATGGTGCTAATTCATTTATGACTTTAACTACCTACATATATATCATTTATTATTTTCACAATATCCTGAAAATATAAAAATTACATTATTTTTACGATTCTTGTATCTATAACCTCGTTTATAACTATGAAAAACAATGATTTTTGTGCGATAAATTTTACTCAATAGTCTAATTGAGACTATACGAGTATATGTCTATCTTTATCGTATACCGAATCAGGAATACCAACATTGAAAAATAATTTTATTCTATTGATTACTAACTCCAGAATAAATGTAGTTGGATTGGAAATACGTTATCACTTTTATTCTATTATATATTCCAAAGAATAAATTTATTCCGTTGATAGGGAACTAAGGATTAACTTGTTATTGGAAAAATCGGGCCTAGGAGGCCCAAATATGCAAAGTTCCTCAAAAGAAATATAGAATAAGTGTCTTACTTGCTCTTTATAAATTCTTGACAAACAAAAATATAAATTCAGAAAAATATGCACACACAAAATAATAAGAATACATAAGTATGTACTATTAACAAAGAACACTTGTGACCGAATTTTATGAAATTTGTAAAGGTATTAAACCAGATACAACAAAGTAATTCTATTGGTGTTAGAGGCAAACTGTATCGCTGGCAAAAGGTTAATTTTCGCGCTAATATCTCTGGCTGTAAAGGAATGTTTATTAAATGGAATGCTCAGCTACGAAGCATCACACGTCATAGCTGCAGTTAGATGAAGATGCCGATATCAGAAACATACACGTCTAGCAGTGTGTGTGTGCCACAAAGAAAGTATAAGACAACTTCACCTTTTACTTTCATGATGTCTATGTATGTGTGTGTGTGTGCGCGCGTTTTACAGCTAAACTTGCTGAAGGAAAATTAAGAATCTTAAAACTTTAGACGTGCATATGCCCCAGAAGAAAATCTTTTATGTTTAAAAACAATTTTTTAAATACGAATCTTATAACAAGTTACTTTTATTAAAATTAATTAAAAAAGTAACTATTGATGGATGTACACTATTTATTGAAATATTGGTTAATTTATATGTACGTTTCCTTAGTTACAATGTTCATATTATTATATATTGTTTCATAGCTATCGTAAAGTGAATTTAAAACAAAATAAAGCATTACTATAAATATAGTTAGTGAAAATTCAAGAAAGTCGAGTGTAGGCCAGCTATTTTCTATTCAAAAATTAATGTAAGATCCGTTACTATGACAATGCCACAGCTATACGAGTTACTTCATAACAACGTTGCTGGTTAGAATTATCTAACATTTGAGTTGATTTACGTAATCAATGAAAATAATGACGTAAACAGTTGATAAATTACATGAACATAGGAAGGCTTCTTCAATCGATGAATATGTTGTTTATTTATGAGAATTAATGGAAACTAATGTTGAAAGTTAATCAGTTCAATTTAATATTATGATGTGGAAAGAACTATATTACCGTCAAATAGCTGCATAGTGTAAGGGGCATATGTCGTAGTACACAATGAAAATAGCTAGTAGTTACTTTTTGCGTGTAGATATTTAATTTAAATTTTTCCCTACATGTAAAGTAATCAAAAGCAAGTGGGTGTTTATTGTCGCAGACATTAAAATAAAAGACAATGGGATTGTGTTTGTATAAAGCCTTTAAAAAGAGTGCCTGTAAAAGTAACGAATATATACCCTAGAGAACTTTTGGGTTATTTATTTATTTACACCTCCCCCTCTCTGCCCCCTCTCCCGTCCACCCACCCATCTACTGTGTTCTAGTCGAAGAAGCTTGTGCCGTAACTCTTACCTTGAAACAAACGAAAGCTGTCACTGAAGCCTGTCAACGACAACTGCATCTGAAATAAGTAAGAAAAGCGTAAAAAAGAAACGTTTAATTAGTATTCCCCTTCTCCTCTTCTACTTCATCTTCTTCTTATACTCGTTCAATTACAAACTTTATGACATGCATTCACGGTCTATACAAAACAAATTAGAATTTATTCCTAGTAATATATTTTCTTAAAAATTAAATTGGGACAAAACTGAGAAGTATAGTTTATGATATAAAATAATCAAAATGTGGTTCAAATAACAACTTTAATAATAAACATTATTATTTAGGTTACAAAAACTAAACAAACATATTGAGTATATTTTTAGAAATATATTTTTTTATTATTAAATTATTTATACTGTCTACAAAAACAAACGATGTTTTGAAATGCGCGATTGTTTACACGAAAATTTAATAATCGTAGAAAAATTACATTATTTCTAATGCAATATAATATATTATGGATAGTACATATTTTACAAATAGGTATTGTAGATTTGAAATCCGTAACGTATTAAATGAAATTCCTTGCAACTATTTCTATAAGCGACATGTTAAAACTTGTTAAACTTGTGTGTCCTGCCAAATTGTGGTGTTGACATATTATGTTATATTGTTTAAAAAAAATGCGTTGACATGGATACCAAAAACAGTAGAATTTGCCAGAGTGCTATCTCTCTAAATTTCTGTGTCAGGTTTGCATTTCTCGGCCATATTTAAACTTCCATTCCTACCCCCCATACCATCCCTTGCAAAACTAACGTTGTGCTTGAGTGAGATAGCGCAAGTGTACATGTCCTAGATGTGTCCACTTATCTAAATATCACCATTATTTTGTTCCCGGACTTTCAGGGTGTATTTTATTGCGGTGTAACGTGTGCTGTATACAGTAAGTAACAGGCACAGGATATCCTTGTACTTTGGGATTATCATATTTCTTATATATATATATATAGTTATAATTTAAATTAAGATAATATCACAAATTAAATTAGTACCTTACAATATCACTAGCACTAGCCATTGTAATATATTGACTTGCTTATACAAATTTATATATATGTAGTATGTATTGTTATTAGGAAATATTTCGAAAGCAAGATTTTAATGGACATTTTGACCATCCCTATGTGTGTGTGTGAACATAGTAGAGCCAAAACTGTTGAAGATTAAATTATTAAATTAAAACTCGATTGTGCACCTCCTATATTTGAAAACAATATTTTAACCGCAAGTAACAGTTTACTCCTGATGCTATTTTAATATTTCGGAAACGGCATGATATTAAAAAGTATAGCAACTTTTATTTAAAACGATTTTTTTTCGATCAAGTATCTTTTTACTAAAAATTCGACTTTGTAAATAGACATGTGGCATTTACGTTACCCCACATATTGATATTGATTTTGTGTCACGATAATCTAGCATAAATTTAAAACAAAGAACAGCCATATTATATTAAATAGATAGTGTAAGTATAAGAAAGTCGAGTGAAAACCATTTCAGCTTTTTTTTTACCCTGCGACGTGATACAAGTTTCGTTTGACGAAGTATTTTCATTATTGTAGTCGCAAATGATTTCAATCATTAGATTCTATTTTAACAGCATTTGTGAACAAATTGAATGGAAATTCATAGTTACTCCAAAAGATGCATGTTGGAGAAAACAATTTTGCTCGAATTTAATTTTAGTGACATTATTCTAATTTTCTACTCAAACCATACAAATATAATAATAACAAGCACAAGGGTGAAGGCCAAGAGTATTAACCACCATGCCATGGCGACAGATAAACATATTATATATAATATCAAATAGTACATATTGAAATAAAACACTACGCTACTATTCTAAAGTTGTTAGGTTGGCAAAACAAGTCGCTTCAGTGACCAGACCGATCAAAAAAAAATAAATAAATAAAAGTGCTAGCACGTGAGTAAGAACAACGTCAAAACAGTATTTCAATGTGAATTAGTGACGTACGAGTTATGGAAACATTGATTGAACGTTTCGATGGGCAATAATAATTAAGTAAACGACAGTCATAATCGTATATGCAGAATGATTGAATCGCTTATGTCCGGGGTTTCAACCCTGGTTTAAGACTGTCCTTTACTTGATTTTGTAAAGGTTTAAATATGTCTGATTTATGCCAATTTTTTTTATGAAAATTAAATATCTGCCATAATTTCAAATTCCGAAAGCTAATATGTATTAAATCAATGTTTGAGTGTATCTAAATATTGAAAACATAACTTGTATTGAATAGAAAAGGAAATGACTCTAGGAATATTTGCCATTTTCGTTACAACATGGTATTGAGTGTTACAGATTTCTAATATAAATTAATCATATTATTTTCTAGACACTTTCACTGTATTTGTTCAACCTGTAAAAACAAATTGACAAACTCCGTTTTATTTTAGTAAATATTAGAGTTGTTCTTTCTATTCTGTAATTCAATTAAGGTATACCTACCTATATTTGTTTTATTTATTTCATTGCTTGCACAGTTTTTATCGCTCCCAATATTTCCATGAGTAGTTAATTTAATAACATATGCTTCGAGCTGCACGGAAAATATTCCTATATATTTTTAGTTTCAATAATATTTTGATACTCTGTAGTGTCCTTGACATTCTATCCTTTTAGATCCTTTTTCTAAGGAGGATGACCTCCCTGAGACAGATGTCTCTGCGGTGGCACTATGTGCGAGAAAAGGTCGCCGGACCTCCAAATAAAAACCAAAAACCATTTAATGTGCCCTCCTTAGAACAAGACGAATGAACGCTTCGGATAAAAGCTAAAGTGGCCGAGCGACAACGCTAGCTACGACACTACGACACTACAATGCGCCGCGCCACTGCCACAAAAGAAACTGTTCGACCATATTTACTTTGTCAATCGGTATTCATGTAAACATAATACCGTTTTTTACTGATAATATCTACCTGAACATAATTAGTATTATCTGAAATTAATCGTATTTCTAAAATCGATTCCAACACAGATAAAATGTTCACAAGCTGCTCTAGAGGAAATGGCGGTAAAAACTTTTCGTTTTTGCCAATGACGACATTTTGAATAGATCTTTTTGTGCCAGTACGAATAATTACCCCTTCCTTAAGCCGACACAGTGTTTGACAAATGGCCTAAATGGACTTTTACGAACAGTGTCGTCATTTATTTCTGTGTTTCTTTTTTAGTTTGAACGTTTGCTTTGATCTGCCAACAAAACGACGATCAATTGATTCTCTATTTTTTCCGTTTGCTATTCAATTATTTTTAAGTGACGCTACTACATGTCATCAAAAGAGGACATAGTACAAATGGCGAACGGATATTATCTCTGTAGAATGAAAACTGTTTTTATTTAACACACAATTAATTTTATGTGGTTTATGTTAAAGCCACGTGATGGTTCGCAATTTTCGATTCTGGCGGCTCAATATAGGCCTCATAGAACATTCTCCAACCCGAAAATCTTAATCTACTATTGGATTGGAGATTAAGACCCATATACATCAAATAGCATATCGTCATTTGTTTGGTAAAATTGTAGAAATTTGAAAAATGTATCTTAAGTTAAGAGTCTCACTAATAATTTAAAAAATCAGAGCACACATTTTTGTTTCAAATCAATATTTATTCTAACCGTGAGACTTAACCGTGAAATATATTTTTATGATTTTTGAAAAGTTAATTTATCACTGCTTGATTTATATTACGTAAGTATTTACGCAAACACAACTAAAGGTTATAAACAAACGATGACAACAATTGACTTTATTTGGCGGCTATTTTACATTGTTTAATTATTTTTTATGATATTCGGGATCAATCTAAAGAATATTTGCCATATTGTAGGATATTGTATGTGTTTAGACGGCAGGTTTTACGAAATTATTTATATAAAGCTTAATATATTAGAAATTAATAGATATTTACTGTTGCTAGACAGAGAACGACATATAAACAGGTGTTGCCTCTTAAAGTTCATAAATCTCTCGCAACCTTAATATATGATGGATATATTAATACGTAGAAATAAATTATATTTTGTTTACTGATATATTTGTTATCAATTTAAAAATGTATAACAATCACGCAGGCTGTGATTTTAATATTGGAAACATGTAAAGTGCTCTGTTGTTTATAAACGTTCAATTGTTTTAATTATAATGAAACAGCTTTTGTTTCGCGGCATGTACCTGCATATCATTGACTAAATCTGTTAATACTTTGTTATAGTTGCACACGTGCAAAACTCAATGGAATTGATATTCAATTTTTTATATAATTTAAATTTTTATTTCGAAAACATGTATTATTGCAAGCACTTATACTTGCAGCTCGATTTACGACAAACTTATAATCATGAAGCAAAATAAACGTTTTAATTATCCAAATTAATTTTACAAAGAAAACATTTTTAACCGTTTTAGAAGAGAATGTATATGATTATTATTGCAATATGACTAATTTATATTATGTAAGAATGTACGGAAACAAGAAGGACGATGGTTAAAAAATGCTTGTCACAACAATCAACATATATTTTTAAATGTGTCTTATGGGTTTTATGGTCAACTTGAAAAAACATTATATTTAAAAATATGAAAAAGAAAAACATGTTACTAAAAAGTAGGATTCCTTTTTAAAGTTCTCTAAATCTGAACTCTTACTCTTAGATTGAAAATGCAATGGGGACATATTTGGTTCTCTGTGCAAAAGTATTTTTATATGTTACTTACATACGACCAAATACTATAGCTATTTTATAAATTATATTTTTGCCTGTTTGTAATAACAAAATATTATTAAACTTTTGGGTAAAACCGAAACTAAAATTAAGGTAAAGGGAAGACAAAACGATAATTCCATACATGTTTACAATTAGTTAGTTAAAAAAGCTGGAGTGGTCTTCACTAGCCTTTCTTATGATTCTATTATGCTTTTAATATTATATTGCTTTTTTGTTTTATATTTATCCTGCCATTGCCATAAAACAATATGTGAGGTAACCTTAATATAACATGATTTTATTCACAAGCGATTTTTCAGTAAATGGTACATCTTTAGTAAATACTTTTTTTCATCAAAATTCTAGAAATAGCAAGAGTTAATGTAACTTTCGGAAATAAGTGACCTGAAAATGTATGTGCCGTGCAAATTTCTATAAAACTTTATACAGTTAAGCTGCACTGCTTAACTGTTAAGTTTGCCATTTAATTTAAAGTTCATTGAAACACTTAATAATAGAGTTTAAGTTGCCGGTAGTTCGTTGGGTGTTTTACCTGTAGTTGTATAGGGAACAGGCCGATCACCTTTGACGGTCGCCATATCACCGCTTATTACAATAATTAAACGTTACATCGTACAATGAAATTAAATTACGTTACACGCAAGCAGCGCCACATCAGTGCTCCAAATTGCGGTGAAATGATCAACTAAAACCTGATGGCATCATCATCTGTACACCAATTGTTAAACAAAATCCTAGAAATGCGTGCAGCCCTTCATTAAAGTATTGACAGTTTAAACCGTGCCATGCGTAAATTCAATTAAATGCTTTCCATGTATCGGTAATGAGTCATTATTAATTTTAATTTGCAAAAGTTGCTTATTAGTAGTAACATGTCCATAAGAGGTTTATTATGAATTGAAGAAGGATATTCACAATTTACGGGTGTACATGCCTAGATTGAACTTTTATTTTGCAATTATTTAACAGAAATATCTACTAAAAATACAATTTATAGTCTTATTTCGAAAAATAATCTCAGAGCACTTTTATGCAAACTGTTTCGAATGTAGCTACTGCCTCTAGCGGTAACATTTGTAAACATTGCGGTAGAGTTTGAAACGTAAGCATTTCAATATCTGGTTCTTATGTATTTTATGAATTGTTATATTTGTGCTACTGAATTACTTTCTTAATTGCAGTAAGTGTCTTGTCGAGTGCAGGGCAATTCACATTTTTTCATATTGTGAACCCAAGTTACAGCAAGCAGTTTTCATAAAAATAAATAATCATTTTGATTTTTGTAATATTTTATAGCGCAGACACATTCGTATATTCGCTTAATAGCACCTATCAATTTTGTATTCCAGTTTTGTTACACAATAAAATAACTTTCATAATCTTTATTGTTTTTATCATATTATATAAAAATAAGTGGTTATTTATGGGTTTTTCTTATTCTTTAAGACATTAGTTGTTATAAAAATGTTTTTCAATAAAATGTACCGAATATATATATATATATATATATATATATATATATATATATATATATATATATATACTGCGAATATTGGTGCCTGTACCTATGCTTGTTCCTACTATATTGATGGACTTTTGTTTTAAATTTTAATATTCGGCGAAATTGCGATCAGCATCATCAATTTGTTATATGTTAATCATGGGTGAAATATATTTTGCAATTTCAAAAGAAATTTGCCAATAAATAATATTTTAAGATATTTTAATATCTTCAACTCTTATATACTACTATATACTACTATATATACAATTTTGACTGTAAAGTATATAGACGACATCGCGAAAGTAGTCAATTTAAATTCAGGGAAGCTCAAAGCGAACATATTCATGATTACAATACTTCCTTTTAGACTTCGCCAAAAGAAGTAAAAATGCCGATGTTCATCATTATTCAATATTTTTTTAAAATAGAAAACCTGGACTGGACTTCACTCGACATACACACACACACACACTCTGTCTCTCTCACACACACATTCGAATATATAATACTTCCTTAGATACATTAATATAGGACTGTAAAAATGAAATTCACATTTTCGTTTCTAATGACGCTTAGATTCATTATTTATCAAACTAAAATATAATACGAGGGTACTCTGAAAAATGATGGTTTGAAAACTAATATTATGTTGATTTTTGTACTTAGCCGCCAGTGCGTATAGCTTTTTGTTCTTGTTTCACTAGAACACTACTATTTTATGTTATTGCCGTTTTCGGGTTGTAGACAAGACATATTACTTACATTGTTTTTAACACTGTAGCATCTGTTACAACGCGATAATAAAACAAAAGAGTAACTACTACATTCATCTCTTTCTCTCTATGTGACGCAAACATATTTAAGCAAACAAAAATAAAATTGCCTCGCACTAAATAACATAATATATGTATTTGCTTACAAGATAAAAAAATTAATTAATTTTTACGGAACACATTTATCTGTATTTACGTTAGCCACACATTATAATATTTTATATTAAATATTGTGTACAATCATTGAAACAAATCTTTACACTCATAATATAATATATACATTTATGATATATTCTGCATAGATCTAATTCTGCAAGTGAACCTATATATGTATGTATATCTATACCACATATTCGACGTATGTATCTTGCAATATTAGCTAATATTGCAGATGAACATAGAAGGCGGAATAGATAATAAAGTGACCGTACGTTTGGGCACATTGTTTCCGGCTCTCAATTAACCGGCTCCGGGCGTCCGGATTATTTACTAGCGCTTTGGTGATTCTGGTGTGTGTGTGTGGCTATGTGTGCATGCACGCATGTTCAATTACGTTTGGGTTATTTGTTCCCATTAAACCAAAATAATAGGAATTCGATATTTATATGCATAGACCTACGCTAGATACCTAACCTCTACTATCAACTTTTCGACGCTTTTAAATATAATTACGTATTTATGTGAAAAACTTTAATTCAAACTATAACAGACATAATATTATAATAGTATAATATAACAAAGAAAATTGTGTGCAGAAAAATAACAAGGTAAACAAAAGAGTGGCTACTATCGATTGGATGATGGGTAAAACAGTTGAACTCTAGCCTGGTCGTATAACGACTAGAATTCTAGATGCTCCTATAGAGTGCGTTGTCCTCTATCTATCCTCTTTTCTGACTGCCTAAAAATAATATAATACATACGTTTCGCACTTGAACAATTATATACATATATATATATATATATATATATATATATATATATATATATATATATATATATATATATATATACATATATGGCTTATATAAAGCCGTCATAAGTCACATTGAAGTCCGTAGGCAAATGACAAGAAACAATATTTCTGAAATATGGGCATTTGTAAAATCAGCGGCATTTTCAACAAATAGTACATTTCATTTTGCATTATTTGTAATGTTCCTAACAATAAAATATAAATTAGAAATATGAGTTTCATATTTAAAGAAATAGCTGGAGTGGCCTTCGCTCTTATTTCTTATCATTTCACTCCTGTATTTATAATAACGCTATATTTTGTTTTAAATTTACCCTACGATTCCTACACTGAAAGAAATATGTCTTGTGCTCTCAACTAGATCGTATAGTTGCAGTAAATCTACTTGTATTAACCAGAAAATGGTTGACTTATACAGAGTGCATAGTTACATTAGAAATATAGTGTGGTTGCCCCAACAATGTCAATCTAGTTGACGCGAATTGGTTGCAGCAACCAAATCAGTAGCTTTGATGACTAAAGCAATGTGTCGTACACAATCTAGTTGCCACAACAAGATTTCTGTGTGTTGCATCCATTCAACCTCAACCAGAACAGAAACACGTCATCTCGAAAATAGTTAGATTAGATTCAAGGATGAACAAAACGAGCATTTTCGTTCAAATCTCGGAAGTTTCATGATTAAAATACTTTTTTTTAGATTGCGACGAAGAAACTAAAAATAATCCCTGAGCAATTCATTAAGAACGAAATTTTCCCATTAAACATTCTGGTAACGAAACTGTTGTTTATGTAAATATAATTATTTTTTACAAAATGTATCCTTTTTTTGCGATTTTGCTCAAGCTGCTTTTGAGTAGTCCTGCCAATAGTATTGGTAGAACATCTATATTTTTTAATTATATATGTAATATAGCTTTATTGTGTTTTAAATACATTTGCCATGAAACAGTATGTATGTGTGTACTTTTATAGATGGTGTTTCAGTAAATGGTACATTTTTGAAAAAAAAAAAACATTTCAAACCTAAGTTGCTAGAAATTTAAATGTTTTTAACTAGTGACCTCCATTTTTTCTACCTCATCGAGATGCGCAAAAAATGACACTAGTGAACTACGAAACGTCTACTTATAAATAAATAATAATTTATTAACCTCAGTACTTCACCTTTATTTGTTAGTAATGCCAAAGCATATATCTATTTTCTATGAAATTCTTTAAAAATAAGATAAGTTCTTGGTAACATACCATCAAATATATTTGAGAAATACATTTTTCTGTACATGCATACATACATCGTTCATATACGTTCATTCGCGTGAAATGTTGTAACTCAGGTCAGGCTGGGAGTGTCGAAAGGCGTCGAGACACGGTTCCGCGTATGTGTTATATATAGCGGTTTGGAATGAGAACCAGCGGCGGACGTCACCAAGGGACCACAATAAATTATAGGGCGGGCAGCCAATGGATCGGATTAAAAATATTGATCGTGCAGAAAAACACGATAATCCACTAAGAACTGCTAATTATAAAGAGATTCAGTTGCTTCTAAATATATTGTGTAGAGTGCCATTACTCTAATTAGCAATAATTAGTGAATAAAATTCGAATGGTCTCAAAATATATGTAGCAAAATGTACCACGGCATATTTATAATTGTAAATAATGTTATGTATTTCTTGTTTTATCTCCACTCTATAGCACTGCCAAAATAATTATGTTCATAAGGATAGATATTAATATTTCGAACGACTTTTGTTTGAAAAAATTCTTTAAAAAAATGTACCAGTTATGAGAAAAGCGCTATAGAAGATTTAAAAATTCTTATGTATATTGCCATGGAAATGCATTTGTTATTTTGTTTATATTTATCGTATCAACTTTGTCTAAAATATATTTAACAGATAAACAAAATATAAATAAAGTATGTCATTTTGCGACTGAGAAGGTAAATTTTAAAGAATCTATTGTTCATATTGAAGAAACAGTATTTGATAACATAATAAAATAATAAGCTAATTGGTATAATTGCACGGTATTCCTGTGGAGTATTGGTATTTTTTGACAGTTTGCTTGGAATATATATTTCTAATGAAAACTACGTAAATTAAAGTTCTGTGTTGCCCACAACTGAATTTTTTAGATTTTGAACGCATAGGCCATAATAATTAAAACCATTGTAGTAAGCAGATCGCATTTACGGCGAGCTGAAGACACAATGTTTGATGAAAATCTGTACATTTATTCTCTATTTGGTTGATAATATACTATTACAGGAAGCATACATAGGCAACCTTATTTTTATAAAATTTAATGCCAACTTTTGTAATTTTATATTTCCTTTGACAATAATGTAAATCTTCTTTGTATATATACTGTTACAAATTAAGTATCACATGAAGTCAACGAAGGCAACCATATTTTTCTAGAAATTAAATGTAGCTTTTGTAATTTTGCTTCGCTTTCAAATAACGTAAATCTTCTTTGCATATAGTTAGATACAAAAAGAATAAGTAGTTTATATTTCCCTCAGGTAATATAAATTTGTGGCAAATCCAAGTATTTTATGTTATTATGCATAGTTTGCATGAAAAACGAAAAATAAGTAGGTATGTATATGTAAAGATCAATTTTCTGATATTACCTGTGTGTTGTAGCCTTCCTATACGTATTTATACTAGAGTACACAACGTATTAAATGTTTCTCGAACAACGCCCACTTGTTCTTTGTTCTAAACAAAAGACAAGCGCCGAAATTCCATCAATCACAGTAGACGATCGCTTCAATTTATCGAGAACAGAGATTTATCTACTTATACGTTTATATTATATATATATATATATATATATATATATATATATATATATATATATACAACAGGACACACACACATAGACAGTTTAAAGCTAAAATTGATGAATTTCATGGCCTACTTTTAAAATGAAACATGTTTTGCTTCTTGCTTAAACATCCATATTTTTTAGATACATATTATTCTTATATACTAGGTTATCCCGTGATATACAAAACACAGTCCACTCTTCATCAATCCAGCTGTATGTGTATCTGCTTTCTAGCCAGAACGTTATACAAATCTTACAAACATATGCAATACATGCATTCATTGTAAGCCAATGTTTTTACTTTCTTTTACAGAGTAATAAGTAAGTATTGTAATCATGAAAAATTTCGAACTCGAGATTTCAACGGATATACATGTTTTGACCTTCCCTGAATCGAATGTGACTATTTTCGGAATGACGTCTGTGTGTCTGTGTGTGTGTGTGTGTGTGTGTCTGTGTGTGTGTGTGTCTGTGAACGCTCTAGGGCCAAAACTGTCGAACGAAAAATTATGAAACTTCAAACTTAAGACTTGTATATACCCTAGATGTGCACCTCCTATTTTTGAAAAGAATATTCAAACCGGTAGTTCATGTTTACTCTATACATTTTTTGTTCTATCTCCGATATCACTAGAACGGCTAAACTTACGGCAAAAATAGCAATATTCATAATGAAAGATATTAATATTTCGCACAACTTTTGTTTGAAAAGTTTCTTCATAAATTGTACCAGTTATGAGAAAACTGCTACGAAAAAACTCAAATATCTTATTTACGTTGCCATGGTGATACCTACAATTGTGACAAATTTTATTATTTTTAAAACGAATCAACCATGAGTTACATCATTTGTTTCTTGTTTATTGAGAACAAACAAGCATTCCTTTGACAGTTATCTGTATGAATTAATATTTAAAATATTGATTTCTTATTAGAATACATTGTATCAGGTAAATTATTATAGAATCAATTTATATTATATATTTGCTGACATAATTAATTAACAATTTCAGAGTTTAACTGTGAAATTTGACTGTTTAAGAGTGAATACGATAAGTACTTCAAATTCAGATCCATTATAAATTGGTATAATTATCCAGTTATTTTCATTATATATTAATATCTATCTATTGAAAACTACGTAAAAGAAAGTTGAGTGCAGGCCACTCCAGATATTTTTTTCTTCAAATGTTGACATTCGATGTCACTGCGGATACGATTATTATGAAACATATTGAATATGTAGTAACCATGGATACAACAAACAACAAATTAATAAAGTGTTATTCTGAAACAATATTGTGAATGTAGTAACCATGTGTTTTGGTTCATAGTACAATATTTCAAAAAAAAGCCACTGTAAAAAAGGCCTGTACCCGCCACTGGTAGTAATGATGGAAACATAAACAAAATGTTCCGGACCAATATACATCTGGGAGTTTATATATATAATGATAGGTGTACATTGTGTTTACTATATTTGCAATGTTCAATATATATATATATATATATATATATATATATATATATATATATATATATATATATATATATATATATATATATATATAAGAAACATAGGTACAGGGGTTGCAGGGGTAAAGTGGTAGGAATAATGTTTGCACATTAAGTACAAACATTGTTACATACTTCGTATGTAGGTGTAAACATATTTGATTTGTCTAGTCTCAGGGTTGATGTTATATTAATGAAATGTAAATTTATTTTGCAAAGTGATAAGAGGTATATTTTTATTATTATTATTATTATCTAGTAGTAATTATTGTTTGCGAAATAAAGGGCGTGTAATGAGTGTAAATAAAGCGTGTGTGAGGTCTGCGAGGATAGAGTTGAATGGAGGAAGATTGTAAGAATGTGATTGTAAGTTTGAATGGGGTCTCCTGCCACCCCCACTCATATGTGTGTTTGTATGAAAATAAATTTATAACGTTGCGCGAACTTATTATTTTAATTCCCTAGGGCACACATGTAACATATCCACAGTTTTACAACTAGTGATTTTCTAAGACTTTTAACGCTTGCCCGGCGAATTTAAAATAGGAAATTATGAGGAAAATTATTACAAGTTATTACTTTTTTTTTTTCTAAATGTATTGCTAATATTAAATATCTTTATTAGAGGGTATTAGAGAATAGATTTTCTATATCGATTATATTTACTGTAATATTTAGTCATCCTTTTAAAACTAATCTTCGAATTTAAACCGAATTAATATTGCGTTTATTTTTATAGATATAGGAAAACTATCCTCTAATACTAATACCGTTCTCTGTTTGTAATTATAAAAATATTCAATAATTTGTATACACGACAGCTTTAATGACTGGTTTATAATTGAAAATTAAATGAAGTAATTTAATAACGTAATTTAGTGAATATATATATATATATATATATATATATATATATATATATATATATATATATATATATATATATATGTATATATATATATATACTTAATAGTGACTAGGGTTTTATAATAACATAATGAAATAGCGCAAATGGTGGTTTATTCAATTTTTCTAAATTACTTCCTAAAGCCCAGCCAATCACATACAAGTTAATCACGTAGCAACGCTACGCTGCGCTGTAATACGTATTAGTGTAAACGTCAAAATCATAAACAGAATTAAAGCACGTATTTTATATACTTATCTGTAATATCTTGTTAATAAATAAAAGATATCATTAGCCTTACAGTAAAACAAACAAATCTTTACAATCGCAATTTATAATTATTAAATTAAATAAACAAGTAAATAACTAATTCCTTATTGGCTAAAATAATTTTTACAGTTAATTGATGTAAGAATTCTAGAAAATTCAACGTAACAAATTTCAATTGTAATTTAAAAAAATCATATACTGTCAAAAATAATTTCAACTTTATGACTGCTATAGAATTGCCACAGTCGTAAAAAAATATATATATATATATATATATATATATATATATATATATATATATATATATATATATATATATATATAAGAAAATGATAATATATTCATATTTTAGCAAATTGTGTCTTTTAAATTGATTTAGCTTATAGTCTTGGTGATGAATAAATTTTGTAATTTGTATCCGTTATATAAAATTTTTAACTAAAAATATTTATTCAAATGATGAATTCTCTGAAATATTGCGCATTGTTACATATTATATTACATCTGTTTATTAACAGTATGTGTATTTCAATAATTGTAATTAATCGAAATTGAATACAAAATTGAACCAATTAAAATATGACATTTATTACTATATTAATAAAATTAAATCTGAATGAATATTATGAAATTACAGTATAAATATTTATATAATAATAACAATTTTCAACAGTTGTTAAAGTTGGCTGATTGCCAACTATTTTGTTCAGCTAAATATTTACCTAAGTATACCAATTTGAATTCAACAAAAAAAGACATAATCATATTTGATTAATACAAGCATTGATCAAAATAGTTTCATAAATTTCAAAATTGTTTAAATATTGCAATGTTCGATAAATAATAAATTTATAATAATATTTTAAATATCCATTTATAAACTCGTTTGAGATGTTCTTGGTCAAGATCCTGGCAATCAAAATACGTATTCCTAAAATTTCATGAAAGTAACGATATTTAAAATATTATTATATGTTAAAAGATTTGTAAAGATAAACTAACAATCAAATATTCAAAAATTATTTACATACCCACATCCCTACAGACAACAAAATATTGCACAACACAAACAATTAATTTTAATTCAAACTTAATTAAAACAATTACATTTAATGTTAATCTTTGATATGTATGTTTTTTTTTTTTTTAATTATTATTAAATTAGTTTCGTAGTGATGATGAATATGTTGATTTGCAATTTGATCTGTTCCTGTTTGAACAAGCGAGTGAAGTGAAGTTAACGGGTTTCGCAATATTATACAATAATTACAAGTAGGTATACGGTTAGTATGATTGTTGAGGCGTGTTAAGGTTGTCGATTAGCACAGGGGGCTTAGAATAGAATTAATTACAACGGGCATAAAGGAATCAGAGCGTTCATACCCGCGAGGTATTATTATTATTATTATTATTGCATACCTATTTTACATTCGTACTACATGTGCCTGTACATTGGCAGCTCTATGATCTTCAACTGCTTCTCATCAGAATACAACAGAATTACAAGCATACATACATACATACATATATATTCCACCAAAAAGATTACACGACGAGCTGAATGATTGGAGTTTTGAAAAAAATTACACAGGCTCTTGAAAGTGAGAAAAATAAAGTATAATTGCTAAGCTAGATCGAGAAATAAAAGTCTCGGTGGATGAGGCTCGTGTACCTGTACTATATTTTTTGTGTCGCTCCAAAATTCCATCTAAATGTATTGTTTGGCTTACTGGCTCTACCGAACACTCTATATATATAGAGTACACTTAAACGTAAAATAGGCGCAATAAAATATTTATTTATTTTGCGACATTATAAAGGCAGAGCTACAATACAAATAAGTAAATCTTGTGACATGTTACAACTGCTTGAAGATATATACACTTGCTTCAAAAGGGCCGGATGACAATGTAGCACCGAAAAGATGAACGGGAAACGGAAGTGAACACGGAATAGTACGTACGTTACAACCGGATGGAGATGGCGTAGCACGGATTATATACTGTATAACCGTATTTCAAAGTATACATTTTTGTTATTTGCAGCGCAAATATTTTTGTGTGATCATATTTACAAATGAAATGAAAAATAACATTGTAATAGAAAAATGATAGAAAGATATATCGTACATTCAAAAGTAGAGTAAATATAATAATAAAAAATGTATTTGGACTAGTGTGTGTACTTTTAGAATGGCAAGTTTTCTAAAAATAGGCGACAGAATCAAATGTTTGGCTAATGGTTGTGTTAAAATGCCTATCGCTCCGTTGACACCTTGTCACGGCGGCACACGTTGAATTCCGCCCCGGTTAATTGGAACGCAAAACAGACACGAAATTTAATCGAATCAAGGAATATCCAGTCAAAGGGAAATAAGCGATAAAAGGAACGAAAGGCTGTGTTTAACTTTAAATGGTATGTAATAATAAGAGCAAGTTCATCCTAAGTGAACTAACCCAATTAGTCCTATGGTACGTACTGCGACTGGTGAGCATTATCCGATTTGGGCACATCAACTCAATTAGCAACCACATCTTTACTTTCTTATGCAATTGTATATAATGAAGCATTGCAATCAGAAACAATTTAGATACGGAGATTTTAACAGAATTACTCGTTTTGATCAACCCTCAATCGAAGTAGACTAACATTCAAGAGTCAAAACTGTTAATAGTAAAATTATGAAATTTTAAACCATGGTCAAGATGCGTGCGTAGATAAGTTTTCTAAACTATTTGATTTAAAGCTGGTAAATCAATTAATTATTATACGAATCTCGACTATATATATAAAATTAATAAAATATGAGCTGCGTTATTATATAAACGATAGATTCAATAAGACTATTTTTAATTAGTTTTCTAGGAAATAATTATAAGTTATGGCATAGCGAACAGATTCTCAGATAAACATGAAGGTTGCCCCATCAGTAAATCGCAGCTAGATTATTGTTATATACTTTGTGTTAAAAGGATGAATAGAATACATAAAAATATAATAGCATCACTGACAATATAAAATATAAACAAATCGGATAATTTTATACTATAATTTCCACACGCAGACACAAAAATAATACATTTAATATGGTTTGAAATGCATCACGAGTATCAGCCACATTTGTACAAAAATGTAAACATTGATTTTACAATCATCATAAAACAGTAGAAATAAAAGCGAAATAACATGCATTAGTAAAGAAATAAACTAATTCCTGTGTAATGGCGGATATATTTAGTATGTGTAATAAAGCATAGAAACATCTAAGTATATTTTTAAAGTCTACTAAAGTTGAAAAGGAAATAGCATAATAATATTTTATATGTTTAATTTTACATGTATATGCTTTTATAAAAATATTTTATTTCTGCTTATACGGGTTTATTATTGCGGATATGTTGGGCACATTTCGACTTTTATATGGCATATAAACATATATATGTATATGGGCTACTCATTCTCTGGATATGCATCTGTATGTATATATCTTGTGTAACAATTATTTATTTATACCGTCAATTATAAAATAAATAAAATATTTTTTAACCTACATATCGGAATTAATAATAAATAAACATTAGAAATCTGAAACACATACTCGTATATACTTTCTCTCGATATTTTAATATGAGTATCGTTAGTATTATTATTTTCAAACATTTTTCATGATTAACAAATACACGTTATTGAAAAAATTGACTTTCAAACGCATCTATTTTTCGTGTTATACAATGTATTCAGAGGGAGTCTCGCTTAGAGGTGGCTGGGTTTGTATCCTGCTGCCAGCCAGAAAACCAATTCAGTTCTTTTCAATTTCCCTTTATTTTCATTGTTATCTCTCGTAGTTTTTCCTCCCATATGACGCAGTCTAATCAAATTAAATGGTACACATACCGTTGTTTTTTGTTCAACTCGCGTTTTCCATTAAACTAAGGTTGTAGAGTCAATGAAACAAACCACAAACAATTGCTAATTTTAAACATATTGAAAGAACATAGAATGGAATCCAAACAGTTGCTGTACATACAAAAAATAAATAGAATGTTGACTCATTACACACAGATAATGACCAAGAAACATTACTATTCCAAATAATATGGTCATGTTATTAAAAGAGCGTATTGTAGGAAATTAAACAGTTTCAGTAAAACATGATTGGGCAGGAATAAAATGATACCTAATTCGCAAAAATTATACATAACTATAAGCAATTCACTAAAATAATGATGATATAAATTAAAACAGCCAATAAGTCAAGCTTATTAAATCAGAGTGTATTAGTAAATCAATATTCATATTTGTAGTAATTAGGGAAACGTAAATATAACATGGCAATTAGCATTAGCAGGTTTACAGTAAATGGTACAAAAAACAAGCCTAGGTACAAAGCACCTATGCGTTCAGTTCGTCGTTTGAATTGAATCAGCGAAAAACAACAACACTTTATATTATTTTAAACTTTTCTTATGGTTTCTGCACTTAAAATCTGACAAAATGTTATTGATATACACTTACATTTTTTTGTAGATTATTTTAATAATAATAAAAAACAATTAAAAAATAAATATTTTTTTATGGCCTATGGGTTAGCAATATGTAGAAATTCTACTATTGCCATGAAACAATATGAATGTATGTGTATTTTTCAGTAAATGGTGCATATTTTGAGAAAAGAAACCATTCTAAAGTAACTAGAAATATCAATTTCTTCTATAAAAGCCACCTTTTGTCTAACTCGAGTCGTTTTCGAGATTTGTAAGAAATGATACGAGTAAACTGCTACTTCCAGTTGTAATATTAATTTCAAAAATAGATTTTCTCTCTTGGAATATACATATTTTAAAATAAAAACATCAGACTGATTGACAAACAGATCCACATACAGATGTCTTTATGAAAATAGTCAAAATAAACTCAGGGAACCTCAATACGGATATTCCACATAAAATTTCGAGGTAGATTTGTTTTTGTGGTCACTATACTTTCTCTAAATAAATAAATAACCAATAACCTTAAACCAGAATTATGGTAAGCGGCCTTTGTTGTTTAAAAATAAATTAAATATTATATTTATTGAAAGAAACATAAATAAACAAAGTTTGTAACGGGTGTACTGTAAATACTAAAGTAGCAAAAGATTAAAGTGCCCTAACGAAATTCTCGAAACAAGATTTAAACTTTTCACAAACTTTTCTTCGAGTTACCAAACTTGTGTTTTTAAAAGTTAGGTTAGGTACTGCACTGCAGACAATATCTAATATATAAATTCGGTTTTTTAGTGTGAGATTTATCATTTAATTTGCTCGTCACCACTAAATTTAAAACAAAATGCCATCGTCCAGTCCAACACTTGACAATGCAATTTGATGAAACATGGCGATAAAACAAAAATAAAAACGACGGAAATTTGAGCACACTAAGCTATTTTTAAAGTTAAACATGCCGCGCGGATGGATGAATGGATCGTATTAGCCAGCCACATGACGAATTTGTTTTCCCGATACATAATTTACGAGTTATGCGGTAAACACAGGTGTTTTATTTGAGCATAGTTTAGCTGGAATGCAAGTACCTACCGATCAAACGAATACTTTGAAAATTGTTTACTTTTAATTTTCAAAAGATTTATTATGATCATAAATTTACATTTGATTTTGTATGCCTCCCTCTTCCCTGACGATATGGTTATTCAGGAAACTAATTCGCTTGTAAATTTAATCTTTGATTTAGTAGTTTTTCAACCAAGTTTGTTATTAAGTAGGTTTTAATGAATACTTTCCACATAGACACACGTACACACACACTCGCACAGAAACATACACGCGTCGTTGCTATAATAAACGGCCTAATAAATAAAAGCTTAAGATTATACCCCGTATAATTATAGCTCCATATCGCAGTGGGCCAGGCCGATAACAGCCATTTTATTTATAACGATCATATTTAAAAAGAAAACAAGTATTTATACAAGCACCAATGCTTCCATCTCACCATCTGGCCAGGTCATAATTAATTTGAGTCGAAAATGAACGTTTACTTACTAATTTTACAAAGGATATATTTTTAACCACTAATTTTGACAGAACATATATAATTATTAATGTATATCTCTCATATAGCTATTGTTTACGTTCTTTGTTGTTTTCTTGAACGATGTCTAAAAGGAGATTTTAATGTGAATACACAATATGACCAATAATATAAAAATTAAAAATTTGTGTAATTCTTGTTAGAATTTTTTTTTTTAAATGTACCATTTACTGAAAAATCACCTATTAGCCATGTTACATTTACGTGTTCTTAGTTCCCATACATATTGATATTATTTAATGAAAATGGTATAGAATAATTAAAAATGCAATCAATTATTATATTATATATAGTGAAAACTATGTATAAGAAAATACAGATTTATTAAATTTATTGATAATTTGTTAGCACTTTTGTGCTCTAGAATGTTTCAATTTATACTCGGAAGCTTGAAAATCAATCGAAACAAATGAAACCTTTTTAGTACCGATTTAAGTGCAAAATTAATGTGTGTCTGTGCGTGTGTGCTAATGAATTGACGCCAGACGTCGCGACGCATCATATAGGTCACACATGCATTAAATAACGGACAATAAGGTTTTGGTTCTAGTGATGGCGTCATAAAAATAAGCTGTATTGTTTTGGTAATTATTATTGTTTTCACATGAAAACAATGCTTATTTTATAATCAAGTCAATTAAACAAAAATTAATGCGATATACATTACTAAAACACAAAATAATACCGTAAATAAATTTCCCGCAGTTGTTGAAGCACCCTCAAATACTCATTAAAAACAAAAATAGATACAGACATCAATACTTTCAGCTTATAATCTATTACTATTTAGCTCGCATTACGAAGTATATAGAAACGGTAAAACATTCGGTCGTGAATCTGAAATATTCTCGGATAAAATAATGCCCTTGATAAAATGTTCCTGTCTCGTCGCTCTAAATTCAAAAACATATATATACTTAATTGTTGGTCGTTGCTCGTTCCAAATTTGTGCCCTCTACTAAAATATTATTTAATTTAAAAAACGCGGAGCTGCTCGCATCGCATATATTATTTATAAGGCGAGCTGAACGCATAGATGCATAATACCTAAGCTTGTTAAAATCGACAATGTTACAGGCACACAATAGCTCTTGTATAATACTGTATACGACGAGCTAAACAATAAAATTACGTGGTTGGTTAGGGTTTGAAATCTTTGTTAAAATTACAAAATATTTCTTATGGTGTATGTATGTATGTATGTATGTATGGTATCGGTATGTGATGTGAAACAATTCTGATGAGCGCAGCTGTGTAGTAGTAGTAGGTAATGCATGTGTTGTCGATACATTGCGACACATACAAGTAGAATTTGGTTTTGTCTGGAATGTGCGGTTCTTGTGGTTCTAGCGCATAGAAGCACGACAAATAAAATAAAAGGAGGAAGAGAGAGAGAGAGAAAGAGGACATAAGAGGGATAGAGATAAGCGTGAGAGAAATGGCAGATGACAAGGTGCAACCGCGTACACATAGTTTTAAACTTTAAAATACCGCTTCTTGAAGCAAGTAATAATGCACACAAATATTGCTATTACTATTATTTTAAAGCGAGTAAATCAAGCTAACATACAGTAAGGCGATGAGGGCCAGCATCTATCTATTGTTCGTCGTGGCATTCAGCAATTGATGTGCAAACGATAACTCAGTTTCTAACAAAAGCTTCATATTGTACATAGTCGATAAGTCGACTCGACTCGAATTATGTTTAAGCTTTGATCCATAAACATGGCCTCCCACCGCCCCCTGCGATCGCAAGTAATCGATTACCATTGGACGAAAAATCAAATCAAAACTGGTTTCATTTTGTCTTGCAGTATTATTTTGCTTATATTTAAATTATAATTATTTCACATCACCGGCAAATATGACTATAATATTATACTTATATTTCGAAATATGATAAACATATTTGCTGCTAATAACTGTGTAACTGTTATTAGTATATTTGTATTCATTTCAATTCTTGTTTAAACATAATTTAATTGTTTTTAGCTCGTAATAAGGTATAACAAGTCAGCTATATTGTTTGTTCGTGTGTCTGTAACATTATCTAATAATTAAAAAAAAAATCTTATCAAAAGTTGTTGTTTCGTCGGTCGGATTCCGAAAATGTGTATAATTTAGATACTTGGATTATGTATCTCGTTCTTAAGACCAAAATTGTGAACATATCTCTTCTGAAGGTACTAAGCAAATTTAAACAAAATTTGGAACACATATAATTTCAATGCCCAAAAAATTCCCGTCGCAATTTAAAGCCAATTGTCCATATACTTCCGAGTTTATGGAGCCCTAAAAAACTTAGCCTGCTTAATACGGCTTTTGGATGATTTATGAAAATACCAAAAAAATATACTAAAAAAAACTAAAATATTTAATATTGACAAAATATTTTCTAATTGTAAAACCAAAGTCTATAAAAATAATATTAAAACATATTTTTCTTATTTTTAATATTCATTAGGAAACATAATTTTTTTTTCAATAAAATATTAGAGGTTTTATAAAAATAATGTTTGTTTATTTGAAATTTAAAACATTTAATTTTAATATTGTAACGGAATTCTATAGAATGACCTGAATTCCGCCGTGGATTACTCTTGAACCTTGTGAGAAAACTCCAGATGATTCGACAAATATTGTGTTCCATATATAAGTATGCCTTAAGGACAAGGAGATGACAGTAAGAAATAAATAGTGACCGCGTGCAGACAGAAATTAACATGGGAATAGGACATTGTTAGTGTTTTAGTGAAAAATCAATAACTAAATAAATATATGTAGATGGTGTTTTGAATGAATGCTTTATAGTAGAAATAAATATAGTTTGTTAAGATAAATATGGTTGTAATAAATAAATAAATTTCGTAGCGTTTAAGTTATAAATAATTGCTTTAATTCTCTACCGAGTGGCGTGAAAAACGTTACAATATCTATTTTAGTAAAATGTGAACATGTCACTGCGTACTTTGATTTTCTATTTGAAAACAATATTTTAATTTAAACATGTGTAAGTCTTTAGTAAATCGTCCTCTGTGTGCTTTGATTAATTAATTATTTCTTATTCTATTAAATGTAAATGCGGACCTAAATAAATATGGAACTAATATTAGGTATATCAACTTGAAAAGTTATAACTTTAACAGTATATTTATTATACACAAATAAAAGAACCTTAACCTAAGACAAAGTTTTCCAAGTTTTAACCCTGTGGCTGTTTGTGTGTATGAAAAACAACTGGTGCTGCTTTGGCTCTCGGAGTTATGTGTACGCCCCGGACCATTTCCGGGCCGCATCATGGCAAATAATTCTTTATATACTTGTGGGCGGGTTATTGCGAAAAGTTTTCATGTAGTTGAAAGTTTATTCGAATAATCGGATGACCATTGACTTATTTGACCCAAACCAAAATTGAAAAAAAAAGAAAATACATAATTCATAGATTTCAAATAACTTTTAAACCAGTCGCATATTGTCATGGGCTTTGACACAAATTTGCAACAAAAAATTACGAAATTTGGTTGTATTCCAACAATTGCTTTCGTTTTCAATATTGTTTTTATTAATTTATCTCTTCAATAATAAGAGGTATAGTATTCGAGATAGTAAAAAGTTAGCAGGAGTTAACTTTAACTACCGGTATAAAAAAAAAAAAGTAAATGTGATGCCGAAACGTCAACTCTGAATTAATAAATATAACGTTAAAAGACAAAAATTAGTCGAAATAGTTGTTTCGTTGAAAAATATCGGGCCCCAGAGTACACCTCATAAAGAATTCGGTTTATTTTGTATCCACTATGCGCTTGACATGTTTATCTGTTCAATAATCCATTTTTTATTCTAGAGGACCTAAAGATGGAGTAGGGAACACGCGTCCCGAATTCAGAATTATGTCCAGGTCTGGATAGGCCACTTAACACATGCGTCTATGGAGTAGATACAAACCACAAAGTGCTTGTATACAGTGAATTATTACAAATTTGTTTATACTTTATGATTAATGACATGTAGCATAACATTTCATATTTCTTACTGCACATTTTCAGGTTGAAGTATTATTTATTGCAGGAATACTTGGTATAATAATTTTCAAATAGAGAAAATATACAAAATCTTAAATTAATTAGTTATTATCTTGTTAAAATTAGAACCAATTTATTAGTTGCCTTATTGAAAATTAATTATTCGCGGATTATATACTTCTAAGTTCCCCGTACATTTTAGAACAAAACGTTGTATAAAATTGTAAACACTGTATCGACTGCAGTTGTATATGTATATATATATATATATATATATATATATATATATATATATATATATATATATATATATATATATATATATATATATGTATCGACTGCAGTTGTATATATATATATATATATATATATATATATATATATATATATATATGTATCGACTGCAGTTGTATATATATATATATATATATATATATATATATATATATATATATGTATCGACTGCAGTTGTATATATATATATATATATATATATATATATATATATATATATATATATATACGCGGACATTATTTCGAAAATGGTCTGAATCGACTCTGGGATGGTCAAAACGGATATTTCCGTTAATATCTCGTGTTCAAGAATGTATAAAAAAGTAAAAATATCTTGGATAATAAAACAAATATTTTGGTCAAAGTCTTAAAGGAAATAGATGCACGTTTAGGGGCTTTAGATTACGTCATCTTAAATAACGAAATATTCACCATTTGTAAAGGTTTGCGCCTGCTAATTTTTCATTATCTTAAAAATGGTACCAGTAGAAGAAAAAAATATTAATTAGAAAGTTAATTTACTAGAAGATCAAGTTTAAAATGCGTATCCATTGTTAGCATGATTACTTGAATCATTATTATCGCAGAATCAATGATGCCAACATTTAATATAATATTGTAAGAGCATTATCGGCATATTCGTTCACTCCCCTAATGTAATATATTATTAATGTACTTCAAAGAATATGTATATATTCTTTGATTATGTTGATAGCATTTTATTTCTGATGCGCACATTAATATTATTAATAATTCACCATATATAAATATATTAACAGTTAATTTATTTTTAATCATAGTGAATATATTTTATTTACCAGAAAATAAATTTAATATGTTAGACACGGGCATACAATTCTCTCGGTGTAGAAACATCTGTATGCTTAACTATATTTAAGGTGGCTTTAGTTAAGCAAGCAAAAGAAAAACAAGCATTATTTGACCTTAGATAAACAGAGATCGCGAATTGTTTCCATGGAAATATATATATAGTGAGTACATTTGATAAGTAAAAGTATTAAAATAGTACCTTATGTAGACGGATGTATTCCGGAGCTGACGCACGTCGCGCTCTTCATTGAAATGATGATCGAAATGCGATTTCAACAATAGCACGTGCAAAAAGAAGCTGTGTGTGTGACGTGTCGCGCTGTCCACGAACAACTGAATGTCGCGAGACGCCGCCGAGGGCTTAAACAAAACACACCTACAAGTGCGCCGGCGTCGCGACGCTATCACCTCTCCTGCTCTCTCTCTCTGTTATCACTTACTCACTCTATCGAGACATATAGATAGAGGCACAAAGTTTATATAATTTTTTTTTTTCGTTCTTATCGTATTGCAATTACATTTATTTTATAATGACATTTTTCTTGTCATTTATACTAACTGCACGTGGGCTAAAAAATTCGTTACAAACTAATGATACGATGTAAAATTTGATCTAATTGGCCTTTTTTTGTTTCTTTGATACTAAATTGTATGAAATATAAAAGATTTTCTTTTTTTTTGTACATCATTATACGTTATGTATAAAAGAAAGCCAATCACCCTAAAAATTTCAATGGAAATTTTCTTTTTGAGGTCCCTGAATCAATTGTTGCATATCTCGACAACCACATGAGTTAGAAAAAAAGTAATCCTGATAAACGTTATTATTTTTATAAACACATACCAATCGATGCGTAATTACAAAATAAATGTCTGCTTATAAAAAAAAAAGTAAAAATAGCAGGGAGGTAGTTATCCCCAATTAACCCTGCGAACGAGCGATCGAGCAAAAATCTAAAGTATATAAAATTTGATTTATTCCGAAAATGTAAAACGGCCGAACACTACAGCAATATTTAGTGACAAGAATACATCTTGGTTCCTGGAAATTTGCAACATTTCAGTAATTAATATTAGTTTGTGTACATTGAACTGAAATTTAAACAGTTTCCTTGTAAATTCTATTGATAATAAGTTTATATTAAATAAGTACTAAGAAATACATGTCTCCATTGTATCAGAGTCGCAGCTAAAAATTACTATTTGTGGTTGCATAAATTGTGTATTCCTTGCAGGAAATGCAATAATATGAATTGTTCGTATATGAAAATTATATAGACTTTTTTTTATATCTTTGAAATTTAATGAGCTCTTTGAAAAAAAATTTTTTTTATTCTTTACTCAGACGGTTTAATCATGTTAAAATATAAGGGAAAGATTCTATTCGTTTATTTATCCTTTTCATTTTATATGAACTGTCAAATGCGATGATGCATATATATTTTTGATATAAAACAAACAAGCATAGACACAGGTAAAATTGTCAACAGCTCGCCGTATCTCGTCCATTCGATGATTTAGTTTTAAATTCATGTTAAAATATTTCTTTAACCACTGTTGTTTTTAAGGGGCGCTAATTGTGTACAAAGGGTATGCAAAATGTATGCTCCAGAATAAAATATATTACATAAGTGACGTTGGTTATGCGAATAATTCGGTTTTATCATACTGCATTTTGTCCAAATTAGAGATATTTAAAACAAATATGTTCATGGGTCCAAAATAGCATGTCTTTTATGATTTTTTCTCTGGCACGTCTTTATTTTTACATAAAAATTATTTTTCGTACAAAAATATATGAAACATTCCTAGATAACGCGGAAAGTTTAAATCCAATCGCCCATATACTTCCCGAGTAATAGGGCCCCAAAAATTGAAGCTTCCCTTAACGCTGCCCAAAAAAAGATATTTTATATCTACAAGATTTTTTCATATTGGCAACTCAAAATTCATAAAAAAAATGATAATTTTGAATTTTCAAATTTGCACAAATTTTCGTTTTTATTATATCAAAAACATATTTTCAAATATTAAGCGCAAATTCCATAAAAACTGTTAAATTAATATAGTGTAATGCCATCTATTACTGGCTAGATTAACTATCGGGCATCTTGGACCTAAGCTTGTTTTTTTTTCACTTTAGGGCTTTTTAAATAAAAGTTATTTATAAAAATGTATATTGTTGGTACAAAATCCATTGAGAAAATAGTATGCCTAGTTTGAAAAAATTAGTTTCGAGAAAAATGCATTTTTAAGATTTACAACATATACTCGTATACTGGATAACTTTAATATTTTTCATCTTACATGTTTTCAGCTATCTCAGAGTAATATCTTAAAATCACTTTGATGCACACTCAAACTATCGAAAAACTGCAAAAAAAAAAAACACAATTTTTGTCTTTAACTTTTCCCTTTTAAGAAAAGTTTTGTCAGTATTTTTAAAAGATATTTTTAATCGAAAACCTGCATATTGAAGACATGCTTAAAACATTCATAATTTTTTTGTAACCTTTAATTAAGTTACATAATACAACATTTTAAAACCATATTTTGTTGGCCGGTAAAACGATCACAAAATACACCACCTTTCAGCCCTTCACAAGTGCAGCAATGTCAAAATCAAAGCTGACAGCTGACTTTGTTCTCATTCGTTATTGTTGTGTGTACGTACACTTATTCGAATCATTGTTTGTACTAGTATTTTGCATTTTGGCAAACAGCACCATTAGTTCTCTCTCGACTTATTCAAATTGTTAACAGTTTATATCAAGCCAAACTTTGGCGGATATCAGATGTTGATTGACTTATGACAAAAACATTCATGAAATAGTAAATAGTACAGAGAGCATAATTAAATTTCGATACATATCTTAACAGCTAATGGGACTTTGTTTACTTATATCTCACACATATCATAACTTAAACCGTAGCTAACTGTGGCAGCATTAAATATTCATTGAGTTTGTAGTACTTGGGTTGGTTATTCATTCTTAAATTCGAGAATGTTACAGACACACGACCAAACACTATAGCTGTCTAGTACTATCTCGTATGACGTACTAAAATCACTGGATATAAATTGGTTTTCATAAATATGACAGATATCTGGTAAGATTTTTTAAATTTTGTCAGTTATCCATCATTATGTTTGTATGCAAATTTACTTATGTGGTGGTTGAACAAGATTTAAGGTCCCACACGTCCTGCCAACAACGGTATACCTGCGTTAGAAGATAATATATGGATATGTACCCATAATCCTGAACAAGCAAAAATTGAGTACGGGTTCATTTTACATATTATGTATATACCAGCACGCGGTTCAGGTTTATAAAAGGATGGTCAAAAGAGAAATTCTAGAAGCGTTCACTCTTTTCGACAGGTGTAAAAGATAAATAAAAAATGGTGCATCATCAGTTCTATGCTCAATCTCTTTCAAAAGTTTACTCTAAAAATAAAATAAATAAATTCGCCTGTCCAGCACATGATGGATTACCGAGACATATGAACAGATTTTATATCTTTTTTTTTTACGAAAACGAATACAATTTTGTTTTTATTAAACATGTACATCAAAGAAAAACTTGCAATTTTATTATTGAATACGATTTATAGCTTGTTAAATACATCTATTTTGTGACGCTCGCCAAACTGCTACGTAATTATGGCCCTAGTTCGTTATAGACTCATATAGCGCTAATGTGTATCAATATTATTATATTAGCTAACAAAAACTGTCATTTATTAGTATAGCAATAATAACAAACGTAAATACATATTTTTATCTCTAATTTTATTTACTAACCAGAAGAAATGTACCCTTTAATACTGCTTGCAATTATAATAGTATTCAATATTATCAATCAGGCAAAAATTGTATCTTTACGTAAAATAACAAATTCAGGTAATCAACTGCCTCAAAAATTGGTATTTAAAAATACACCGAGTAAGTCGATATTTCCTGTATGTATGTACAGTAGATATTGACGAAACATTTTTGTAAATTTTATAAAATTAACAAACGAAATGTTCCATTAGCTAAACTTTGTATGAAACAGCTAACCTTGCAAACCGGATTCTTTTCAGAGCTGAAATTCAATTGATATAACATCACACAGCAGGGCTCAAAATAATAATAATAATGTCACCTTGTGCCTTCAGTTCCAACCACTTTCAGTCCGTACAATAAATAAAACTGAAAGACGCTACAATATAATGATGAATGTAATTAAGTTGGCGGGCAGAGAGCGAGCAGTGGGGGGTGAGGGAAGGGATATATTTCAAAAACAGATGCTTTTGTTTTTATACTGTGTATATATATATATATATATAGAGCGAATTCTACTCTATTTCGAAAAGATAAATTGAGGGAAATGAACATTAATAAATAAGTGAGAGAAAGATGAGAGATATTATGTTTGTTTGTTTACTTTGGTTCTAAACATCTTTGATTAATTATACAAGTTTCTCAAGATAATTAACGTCATGATTTCTGTCATCAAGCTATACGTGATTTATAAATCGAAATTATTCTTGTTTTCTGATGGACATAATATATATTATACAGATGTACGTATTTGTTAGTACAAATTTCAGCTTAATTAATGCAGTTTTAGATGGATATAATTTTAAATTCACTAAATATAAAGAAAATCTTTCAATTAATTATACGTTTTTATACAAAACTTACACGGAAAGAAAGATAATTGGGACGGAATCAATATTTTTTTATGTAGTTACATATAATTTTCCTTTTTTCTTCTGTGCCTACATTATTATTTCCATTTCTGTTTTTACTATTAATTTTTACATCTTTTCTTTTACAATTATGAATAACCATAGGTACTGGCACCAATGCCTCGACCTCGCCTTATATTCTATTTAGTGGATTTTAATTATTTTTAATTTTGACGGGAAATTCTTGGGCACTCAAATTATATTTCATTAAAATTGACCCGCTACCTTCAGAGTGGATGCGGTCACTCACAACCTCAACACTTACGACAGACCGAGCGAGCGAGTTACATACATCCAAGTAGATGAGTTATATATATTTTTGGATTCAGGGCGACGAGACAAAAACTCTTTGTTCAGAAAATCTGAGCTTGTTGTAGACACACAACTAAATACAATAGTGAGTGGTCTAGTAAAAAACCATCGTACGACGAACTAAAAACACTATTTCTCTAATTCTTGTTGTATCCGATATTTTTTAGTACCTGTTTATATTGTTTTTATAAATAGGTTTCATTCAGTGGCGCATACAAACCTAGAATTGCTGTAGTGCAGTTTCTTTCTCTCTCACACATATAGCCAATATGTGCATTTCCGTTGAAATTTTGATTTTGATAATGATCAAGAATACAATATCTGTTTTGACATCGTCCAAGAACACCAGTTTCAATAAATAAATTTAAATCAACTAACGTGCTTAATCAGCTCATCGATATGATGTATATGATGAACCTTTTAATATAAACGGCCTGATAATTAAAAAGTTCAATAGTTTCCGCGTAATTCCACTCGGTATTTTACAGTGTAGAAAATGAATACGATTGAAGTATATAGGTATATCTGTTTTCGCTGTCATTTTTATTTTTCGCACAAAACACTATCGTTGATGATGATACATATAGTAAAAGGAGCTGCCATGAGCACAAAGTAGGTAGGTATCTCATAAGTAGGTTCACTTTGCAATTTCCGTTATGGTATATTCAGTACTAGTAAAGAATACCTAATAAAAGACCAGTTGACATGTCGTTTACTGAATCGCAATTCATTTCGCTTACATTCTTGTACACACAGATAGATAGAGAGAGAGAGAGACAGACAAGCCAGAGTGTATTCCCACCTATAAAATAGTGTGTAATGGCAGTAATTTTCCGTGTCGCCAGAGAGTGCACCAACACACAAACAAAACATCATTTTATCATCTACATGGCCATGCTGTGATGCTATAGTCTGTTGTGTGTCGTGATGTTAAACAAAACACACTTTTGTCAGCAACATCGTTTGCTCATACAATAAAGCACAACGATGCCTACATAACATAACATAATAAGGCGTTTAACTATTGATAACATTTGAAAATATCAATAAAATGTACAAAGAATTGTAAGATCTTTTATAACTAGCGAATTTCTTCACTATCGCGAACCCGAAAGCTATAAAAAATTATAATTTATAAACTAAAAATATATCAAAGAATACTTCAAATACTTCTAGAACCCTACCAAAACTATAATATGGTATATATTTATTCGAACGATATTTTATTAATGTAACTGTAAAATGATAAACTCCTAAGAAAATTTTATTTATCATTTTACAGCTACAATAATTTCGCTGTAAAAAATATACCATATTGTAGATATTGTTTGGTTCTATACACGACAAGTTTTAGAAAATTATTTATATAACACTTAATATGATGGAAATAAATAAATATTTACCGTTGTTAGACAGAGAGCGGAATATAAACATATATGGCCTCTTAAAATTGTACATGTCCTGGAAGGTAACCTCTTATATTTGAAAATATCTATAATTAATGGTTAGTTGTTGCATATCTCGAAAACGATTCGAGTCAGAGAAAAAATGATAATACATTTTTTAGCAATTTTTGTACGACATTCTTTAATTTAAAAAATGTACTATATAGTTGAAAATAGCGATTTTACATTAATGTTTTTCTGGTTACTATATATACATATTGATATTGTTTCATAGCAATGAAGGCATTTTATAAGAAAGCAGATATTTGAAATATTATTTAGTTGTTTACTGTTTCCCTCTTGTTCTATTTATATCCTGGAATTATTGTGTGACATTGAATATAAATTCAAAATGCGCGATATTAACATTGTAATCGAATATTTAATTAACCCACATCATCGCAATTTCTGTCCGAATGACAGCCCAAATTTTCTATTTAAATGGGTCGCGTATCACATTGAAAATGTTTCATAATTTTGCTAGCTAAATACTTTACTGGGTTACACGTCCACGAGTCCAACACTATTAGTTCCAATCGGGTCGTGACTTGCAAATCATACCTACGAACGTTACAATCTTTTTACTTTCTTGGACAAAGTCTCAAAGGAAGTATTGTAATCAATTCGAGATTAAAATGTAAATTCATCGTATAAGCGTAACTAATTTGATTCTGAATAATTTTAAAATTATTCTTTGTGTGTGTAGGCTATACTGAATTACTGAAAAGAGTTGTTGAAGATGAATTTATGAAAATGTAAATTTGTATATTGCTGGAAACTATACTATAATACCGATATTTGAAAACAAAATTTAAACAGCTAGTACGGTTTTAATTTGGTCATATTTTATTAGCTCCCTGTAAATGTGCTTTTAATTATGAAAAAGTGTATACTATGAGTGTAATATTTTCGGGATATTATAATGAAAAGTTTCACAATATATAAAAATATTGTTAAATTAAGTAAACTCTGTATGTGAAGTGGCAATCATGGCAGTCTAATTAATATTATTAATAGTTTAATAATAAATAAATGTAAAGTGCATTGCAAAAGCATTGACGCCATTGATAAATAATTGTTTAATGAATGATAACCTTGTGCATGTTGTTAAGAGAAATCTAATTATGTTTTCCTTTACGTTCGAATAAAAGTTGTAATTAAAATATGTACAAAGCAACTGGCATAGTAAAACAAACATTAAACCAACCGACCAATCGCTTTTATATTTCATTGAAATTAACATCTATTTCTTTCTGTCTGTAATTTACAGTCAAGGCCATTCATTCGCTTAAAAGAATTCACCAAAATTCCTATTTTTAACTAATAAGAGTCCGTTAAAACCATACAATTTTTCAAAAGCACATTTTTATCATTTATATGAAAATGCAAATAACTTACATTTGTTTAAATATGAATTTGATTTAAGCTAAAAAAATTAAAACAAGATTAGGAACAGGCACTCATGCTGGTCCTTAAGAAGAAAGTCGTTATTCACGACGAAAGTTAAAAATGTCTTACTATCGAAACACGGTAATAAAGTCTTTATTCACGAATTCTCTTGATAAGAATCTTATAAGAATATAAAATATTATTAAGAATAATTTTAAAATGTGCAGCAATTTTCTATTTTTGTATTTATCAGAAATATCTACAAAAAATGTAATACTTGTTATACCATTAACATTGTTTCAGATTTGGCAATAATAATTAAAAGTTGAACATATTTCAGTTATAAATTTAAGATATTTTTACACGAACGCCTGAGCTGAGTTAGCGGTGGCCGGTGGAGGTCGTTATCTTGAGTGAGTACGTATTTCGTATTTACAATTTTTTTTTCTCGGTGAGCTCAAGTCAGGTGCCTATACCTGCTTGTTACATAAATAATTAAAATTGCAATCTCAACGGTAAGTTTGATGCGATAGAAATCGTTATTAAAAATATTATGTATCATAAGAAACAAATAAAAAATATATCTTAAACGTTGTGTGGTATAATTTTGCTCTTGATAACATAATATATGCATAAGTAATAGATAGCATGAAAACGGCAATGTGCCCTTTTTCAATGCACCAGACGGGTTTGATAAAAAATTGCATTTTGCGATTTATTATAATATTCATGTTATATATATGTAGGTATGTTGACAAGTGGGCAAGTTTGTACAGCGACCTTTTCTAATAGTAATCATGTTCATCATATTATTAATTTGTCGCGTTACTAATTAGTGCTAATGTAAATGTAGGCCTCCTGACACACGTGTGTGTATGTATGTATGTGTATGTGTCTAATAATTAAACCTTTATCCAGCAGATGTACCTACATCACTGGAATATTTGAACATGATAACACGAAACATGATTATCTATATATTTAACCATCATTAGATCACCCACACATATTAATATGCATGTGTGTACTGCGAACACTTCTGCTGATATGCTAATTAATAAACACAGCTTATTACTTCCAGTTACATTTAATACAATTAGATTATTTCATATGCCCGTTTCATATAAAAATATAGTCCACTCCTCATAGATGTAAAAATCGCTTTTTCACTTCAATTTATAGCCTGAATTTACAACAAAATATAGTAGTCTTTTATATTAAACAAATAGTGAAAGTATAAGAAACAAGTTTATTTTCTGTTATGGCAACTCCACCATGTAATGTAAATTAAATATTTGATATGTTTCCAATATATCATTGTTGTTATAGAATAAATAAAAAAAAAACACTCGTACAATTTGATTTTAATTCCAATATTTTTTTTTGCTGAACCGCTTATATGTGCACATGTGTCCACATGGATAGGAATTATTGCGAAACCAATTATGACAATAACATGTTGGCGCAGACGTAATCCTCTTATTAACAAAGCCAAATCCGCGCCAATCAATTTTCAATATGCATTATTGCATTTATACAATTAAAATCAAATTGAAGTCTGTAGCTTAACTGTTTATGATTATGTTTTCCCATAACCACACTTAATGCAAAATTATGTCATTCTAACAATGTTTTAATCTATCTGAATTTACAACATAGGTGTCCTATAATTTTGTGTGTCTGCCGTGTGTTTGTGAATGGCGTTGGTGTTGCAGTAAACAGACTAAATTAAAACTCACGTAGGCCAATGTTAGCTTATTGAACGGCCATTTGATTGAAGAGCAACACTGTCGGTCTGTTTGAAGTATATTAAAATGGACTTTCAATTTGACTAACACACAAAAAAAAAAAGTGTTGTAGGTACTCAAACAAAATAGTCTCTTGTTTATCCAGAAACATATAACTACATAGGAATTCGCTAATGAAATTAACAGCTCTGCCAACTAAATTAAATAGGAAATACCGGCTAGCTAGGCGTAAAAGGGGTAAGTTGTGAGTGCCTGCGTATAGTTCGTTGCATCTAACACTTCCTTTAGGGGTACACACCAGAAGCGTAAAATCCTGAAAATTTATTTGCCGTAATTGTCAAACTGTTGAAACGAATGATGCAACATGTATTTTCAATACAACATACATATAGTAATTGTAAAGGACTGTTTATAATTGCCTTGTGTCACTTAACTTTACGTCAAGTTTCCGTGTAAACATTGGCTATCTCTATCTAACGCACCAATCTAGCATGAATTTAAAACAAAATTACGCAAATTTAAATTAAATAAATAGTGGAAGTATAAGAAAATCGAGTGAAGACTACATTAGCATTTTTTTTTTTTTTTTTGTCGATAATGGTGGCTTTAACCTTTTTTTTAATATTGTATATTATATACTTTATTGATGAAATTAGAGGTAAGTGTATATTAAATATTCTATATATTATTATAAATGGGATTGACAGAAAAATTCTTCTTAAACCATAACGTTCTGGCTTTTAAAAAATATGGGTAAACCATACTTTCAGGTTAGGATCGATATCGATCTATGTTTTATTATATCTCGATCTCCGTCTAATGGCAGTAAATATTTAGGCATTTTTGATATAATAAGCTACATATAATAAAAAATAATCGTAAAACATGCCATTATTACACTATTTAAATTATAGTATTATTATTACTGTAATATTGTTAATACATTTTTTTTTCCATTTTGCAGATAGAATAATGAAATTGTTTTGCAAAAATATATGCCATATTTTACAGTATTAGACGGTTAGTTTTACAAAATTATTATATAAAACTTAATATGTCAGAAATATAATAAATATATTTACCGTTAAAAAGCAAATTATATACGACGTACCCATTTTGTGCCGGAAGGGAGAAATAATTAGAGGTGGGATGAAGTTTGATTTTATCAAGTGGTAAAAGTTTGCCATCGACTCAATTGAAAAGTAATATTTTGACTTGTGTTCAGTTTCATTAAATATAACCTACAAAATTCTGGTTAATAAAATAAAATGCAATATAAACATTTCTGTATGTCTGCTCCTGTTACTAAACTGAACGCAACTGACAGATGACAGTTCTTGTTAACGGAAGTAAACAATATTGATGCACAGTGCGTCGCATCGTGCTTGTATAAAGAACTAGAGCCACGGTCGCGTATCACTTTGAAGAAAGATACAAAAAAAAAAAGTATATTTAATGTGAATGGAAATCGAAAACGTTTATTCGATAACTAAATTAGATATTATTTGATACATACATTTAATAAAAAAAAAAAACTGGACTTTCTTGTACTTGATTATTATTATTATATATGTATTGTGTCTTAAGTTCATTATTACCATGAATCAATTTTAATAGGTGTGGTAACTAGGGTAATATAATGTACAATTCTTCAGTAAATGGTATATTTTTCGAAAAAGTTTTTCAATCAAAAAATTTCAAATACTTTAATATCTTCAAGTTTTATAATACTCATTTTTCCTCAAACATTTCTTTTTCGAAAAAGTTTTTCAAGTAAAAATTACCAGATATTTTAATATTTTTATAAAATATAACTATATGCAAAAAAGTACACGAATAAACAAGTACTTTTGGTTGAAATATACATTCCAAAATATACATTGCCAAAAAATATGGCAGCTGGATATTGAATCATTTGAATATGTATTAATAGAATGTTCAAATAAATAATACAATTGCATATATAACAAAAAAGTGGGTACTATCAATAATTGTCTTAGCATATAAACCGATATATATATATATATATATATATATATATATATATATATATATATATATATATATATATATATATATATATCTGAGAAGAATATTGAATATTTAATATTAATTCAGTCAGAACAAGTTGGGAAGAAAGGTGCTTAGGTGTGTGAAGAACCCCTAGAGAAACAGTCCCGCAGTAACAGTGACATATTGTAGCTGTACAGCTGATGATTTATATATGTTGTGTTGAGGTTGCGGTTGAGATTTCAACCCTATTCGATTCATGTTAATTTTCCTCACCACATGCGTACACCACCAGGTCTACGTCACTGTCTGACAGCTGTCTGTCTGAACAAACCAAATTTGTTTCCGAAATAGATTGAATGATTCGTTTTTGCCGAAATAGTTTTTAATTCGTAGTACCTACTCATGATAATCATAAAATAATTCGAGATTTTAACTGAAATACGCGGTGGATACCTGTGTATATCATAAATCGCTAAATACAGGAAGGATGAAAGTATGAAACCGACACAACACTTTCTACATTGAAATAAAATCAAAACCAGTCATTTATATACAGACATATATTGATTTTTTTTATAAATATTGCTTGAAAAGTATTCAACAAGTATGCTTTCAAGTTAGCGTTTAACAATTGTAAATGCGAACTACGCGCTACACTGACCCTTATAAGAGAACTGTTAAAAATAATTATATTTAAATATTATGGTTTTGTGTTCACAATCTGAAAATATTAGATTGATTTTGAAAGTCATACAATTATATATACTCGCTCTTAAGATCAAATTTATATCCTCTGCTCCTCTGAAGGTACCGGAGTGAATTACATCTGCAACACATATTATTTGGCATCCCATTTGAATCCGCTCGCATTTTAAATCCAAACGTCCGTATAGACCCAACATTTGGAGCCCTCTTAACACTGCCCGTATAATATTAAAACATCCAAAAATTCTATAAACAATACTATGATATTCTTTTTCTACAAGATTTCTTGATATTGCTAACCCAAAACCATACAAAATTTTTAAAATTTATAATTTTGAGTATATCGAATTTCCACAATTCACAAATAATATATTTATGTCAAACAAGGACTGGTGGAAGCACCAAACCTACAACCAAATACTATAGCTAAGACGAGCTAAAAACTCCAAATAGCGAGGTAAAGTTATTGGTTCTTGTCTACCACTGGTTGATTCTCATCATTTTATCTTTTCACAAAGCAGTGGTTATAAATTGGTGTGTTGCATTAGAAACATATCGGTGGTTATACATATTTGCTACTTAAATCTAAAAAATATATAAATCCAAATATATAAAGCGGTGAGCAGAAGGTAATGGCGCTTGCACCCATGCTTGTTAAATCTTTTGGTCAGAAATTCCACAGGATTTTATTTAATTGATAAATTTATTTTTTTTCGGAGGCATTGTAATGAATAGGCCAATTAATGGGATCGAAGGTTAGGCCCTTCGGGCAATTACGACTGATTACAGCAATTAGCTTTGCTTCCCCTCCCGCCCCCGCACGCGTCGAAGCCCCTCAGCCTCAGGAAACCGAACAAATATATTGTAGATGATAGTATTCGAAATTGCAAAGTACTGATGCGTACAGCCACCCGGACCGCTCCGGTCCGCCAAGTAATTAAACTTTTACTAGTGCCAATTTGTAATGTCTTCAAATCAATATGGCATATAGCGAACACAACACTACAAACGCATTTCATCATCTTCACACTTTATTACACTATTAATATTAAAGCCTAATCTACACTTAAATCTTATATATTATGACTACTACTACGTTACCTACATTTATATTTTACGGCAATGGATAAACTTTAACTTTCGTCATACTAAATTTTAAACACTATCTTCATTAATTTTAGTGTTACGGTTAATGCATACTAAAATTTCCACGCAAATTCCCACTAAAGAACCATGTTAAATATTCGGTTTAATTAAATTTTATAAAAAAAAGTTTAGTTACTCTTACATGAAACTTATAACCATGTTCGGTGTAAAGATTTATTAGTTTTACATCGAAAATATTTTTAGAACCATTACAGTTTAAAGACATAATTATTGTACTAAATGCCATTGCCTGATTAATGTTACTCAATAATTTGTCCAAGTAAAACATTTAGTATTAGTTTATTGATTATATTAATCCAGGTGCACTCGTTAGTAACATGTACCCTTATCATATACACAATACAATCCACTCTTCACCGATATTGTAATAATTATAATATAAACCTTAATAATTTAAATAGTAAATTTTACGAAGTAAAATACACAAAACATGAAATAAATGCATACACTGTAGCCAAATAAATGTTTAACTTTGTTTTAAATTACGACATTTGATGAAACTCGGATTATTATGAAACAATTTTGTAAATGTTGTGACCTTGGATTAAGTGATTAATTGATTGATTTTATAAAAATGTACATTATTATATCTATGAAGATTGAACGTATATAAGATTCCCTAGTTTATATAAATGTCTTATTTGTTTATTTATAAAAATCTTTTTAAAAACGGGTATTCTACAATGAATACATAAAAAATGTAATTAAAATAATAAATTTTACAACCATTTTGGTAAGATAAGTATAGGCGAATGAGGGATGACATATTTTTAAATATAATCCGTGTCTTTTGGCTACAAAATGTTTAATGTCTTTTTTTGTAAAGGTATAAAATATCCTGCGCCGTTGTTTTATAAAAATCCCTTTTTGTAGAAGTTAATAATGCTTTTCTGAACTGAGCTGAGCTGACAAGCTGGGTAGTAAATTTCGTTTTTATGTGAGTGATCGTTTTTATGTACGTCCGTAGGTTAGTGATGACGTTTATTCAGTTTCTCCAATGCGCGACGACGAATTCAAATTTCCTGTTGTCTCGAACACGGCCAACCGTGCTTCAGCAAAACGCGTTATTTCATACGAAAAGTTTGCGTGCTCCAGTCACGAATCACGAATCACGAATCACGAATCAGGATGAAGCTAGCTAGTCCTTTTAATGATTATTACCACACAGGATATGACATCAAATTCCAGGCAGCCATCAAACACACAGATTTATTTCTTAACAACTTTTAGTAAACGGATTCACATCATTTGAATATTTCTTATAACACAATTTCAGACCAGAACATTTTAAAACAGCATCAACTTCAAACATTTAAAGCTACGCTTCTCAATTTGTTTCAAGGTGCCACTTTAACCAACTTGTCGGCGAGATACACCAAAGTTGCTGTAATTTGTATTTATACAAATTAAAGTGAGTAAATTTTAGTTGCGTTTATTTTGCTATCTCTATTACTCATATGCAAGACTATATGTATCCTATTCCATTGTCTTGTACTTTCTTGTGCAATAATTTTATTCCAAGAATATTTTAATATTTAAAAGAAAGAGTTACATTAAATCAAATTTAGTTTTAAATGGATTCCAATTTCAAGCTTGCTCTGAGAATGCATAATTGTAATAAATTCATAATATTTTATGAGTATGCAAATTAGCTGGGGTAAATAATAATTTATTAAAATGGTTATTCAAAAACATACGCACACAAAATTTGAAATTCAATTCGGCTCAAGTTCGAAAATTAGCAGCATTCTCATTTGCTTCTAAGAGGCACCATTTTGAGGTTATGCGAACACGTGTACTTCACGTGATACTGCATGTAATTAGTAGGAAGAACAGTCAACAAACGTATAATATGGCCGCCTAATATATACGGAGTGTTCCGAAAGATACATTACATATGTATATTTACACTGTGGATTGCAATTACATTCACAGGTATGTACATAGGATAAATATATTCTAATTGTGTTTATTTGTTATATTTGTTTGCAGATAATATGTACAGTTTTTAATCAGGAGTTAATTATGTATACAGACACCAATTGTATTAGAGTTTTAAATTAATTAAACGCTACTGTTTACGAAACATATTGAAAAGGTTACAAAATTATTATATACTTCACAAAAATAAAACTCAATACTACAAAATATAGTAAAATAGCCTACATATAATTGTTATTCAGGCAAGTTTTTTTTTTCCTGTGCAACACAACGCCAACAAATTAATTAAAATATACAACCTCACACTCATTCGCTTAGAAGTAAAGCTTTAGGTTTACGAGAATCCCGTTTTACGAAATTATGTATATAAAGCCTAATAATAGATGACAAAGAATGAGAGATATAAACAGGTTTATAAGAAAATCGGATATTCTATTTTAGAATACATATATTTTTGTATTTCATGTAACATTTCCAGACGTTTCAGCTCGATTTTCAGTTACTTACGCACTGTCACTGAGGAACGTCACGTTCGTTGATCACGCGTACGCAAGTGTTGCGTGAACGTGACATGTTTAAGAATAAAATAAATATAGACAATTTTCTATCAATAGAATATATATATACTTCACTTCCATCATTTAGTAATTGCTATTGACGAGATTAAATACTGCCTTGAAAGGGTTTAACTAATGTTGTAGTATGTTTTGTTTGTAGATAGAAACTGTTATAATTGAGTATGGAATTGTATTGTATTGGGTTAATGCTATTATAATAGTAGAACACGTATTACAATGTACGAATAACTAGCGATGCGAGCAAATCAATAGCAGTTATCTGAAGCTAAATTACTAGCAGAAATAGAGGTATATGCCTCGTATCTGTAATGTACGAATAATCTATAAATTATGGTCATTTATTTTCTGAAAATTTCACAAATAATATTAAGTTAAATCTATTTTGCTACTAATGATGCTGACAACTTAGTTGTCGAAATACGTAATTATCTTATTAAAATACTTTGTAGTAAAGGATTTTTATTATTATTTTAAAAATACAATATTATGAGTTTGACGGAATAACTGTTCGCTTCCGGTTTATAATAAAATAATATAAATAAGTAATTATTTTATATGTACAAGATAGTCCAGTGTAGATTTTCCACAGCAAATGCACGGAACTGAAAATGTAGAAAAACAAATCACAACACTATATAAATAAACGAAGGCAAATAATCTGAAACGTTGAACGGTATTTAAATTAAATTTCCATCTTGTTCGTTAGGTTGTCATGGCAACATTATTTCGAGTACGAACAAATTGCCAACCATTATCGCAGTTGTTGGTGACGACGTCACTTATGTAAGTGTCCCATTACACACGTTATACTAAAAGCTAACAGCAATAATACTAACTTTAATATCGTTTTTATTGAAGGCTATTAAAAAGAAACTCAAGTCTAGGACATATCAACATATCCACACATTTTAGTAATATTATAGTGTATAGGTATGTAAATGTGACAAACAATGTTTTATCCTTGTTATCAAAGACGTCTGTATCTCTTATAAGATGCAGAAAAGAGAAACAAAGGAGAATCGATGCGCAGAGAAATTGAAATTGGCAACAATGTCTAGTCTAGACTGTTCTTGCAATATGATTGGATTACGCCGAGAGGCATTTGTTTCTTATATAGGATCACTATGATCTCCCGACTATTGCCACAAGATACACGATGCCAAGAAATGCTTACCACGGGCTCTGTACAAAATTGAACATGTATGTAGGTAGGTAGGTACTCATAAAACTGGTGAGCTTTTCAATTATATCAAGAGATGTCAGATATAAACATTTTTACATAAACTCTATGAACATTGGTTGCTTTATTTTGGTATTATTTCAGTGTATCCCTTATGATTTGTATTATTTATGAGAAATTATTCAATTTAGTTATATTCCAGTCCAACGAGTACTGTTCAGTAATCTTTTATACTCCCATTTAATAACGTTGATCCAATTTATTTCAGTATCATTTATGTCGTGTCCAATCGAAAACATTTTAGTAGTTAGACCTAATTTTTAGTATTTAAAAAGAAACGAATTCAGACACTTTACAAAATTTACAACGATATCTCTATAACGTACTAAATAATGTTAAGGGCATTCATCCATTTTTGGCTAGACTGATATTGTTTTGTCATTTTCACAGAACAATAATGAAACAAACTCAACAGATCACAATAAATGTGAATAGAACTTAAGGCAAACCATCAGTTACGTAAGTAATACCGTTTCGCTTTGAACTGTTTCTGATAGCGACGCCACAACTAACTTTGAATATTCAAACATACAGTCTTAGAAATCAGCAATTTTTATGCTACAATCAAAGATATTTCGCCGAATAATGCCTGTTTATTAAATTTAAAGGTATTTCAGACACATTGTTACACTTTCGGTCTTGGTTATATTTCTTAAATCCGTAAAACTACTCAATAACTATCCAGATGAAATTAAAAAGAATTGGTCCGAGTTATTTTTATATAAAACTCGATGTGTATTTGCATAATTAAATATTTATTTCTATTCCAGTTTTACTAGAACTGTTCATTTATGAAGTGTAACATATTGCTGTTGTGACGTTTCATGATAACAAACGTAAAATCAGTTCATTTTTACTAATTAGTATTCAAAAATGTTTTTACACGAATATTACTAAATAAAAACTTGTCCCAATAAATTAGTTGAAATTCTCCAACATGAATATGCATGTCCCACCAGTAAGCATTTTGATACACTGTATAAAAATTGTGTAAAAATACATAAACATAATGTAAAATTACCCAATAAATGTTTGCCGAAATGAGGATAGTTACTTGATTATTATTGTAATTTTAGTAAAAACTAACATAAGTGCATGCACCCATACTTTCAGCTCGTTTTTTTTTTTATAACTACTGATATTTAAAACAAAAAAAAAACTTAGGTACAACGAACCTATGCGTCCAACTCGCCTTATAAGTAATATATACGATGCGAGCAGCGGTTTTTAATTATTATAGCATTTTGATACAAAAATAATGTTATTGGACATTTTAAAATTCAAAATTATAATATTTAATAATTACTTATGGCCTTTGGGTTAACAATATGAAAAAAAACTTGTAAACAATAAATATCTAGGAATTATTAGTAGAATTCTTGAGGGTTTTTGTTATTTTTATAATGGCAGTATTAAGCGGGGGCTCCACATTTTGAGGTCCTATAACTCGGGAAGTATACGGGCGATTGGATTTGAACTGCGAACGAATTCAAATTGGATACCAAATAATATGTGTACCAAATTTGGTGTGAGTAGAGGGCATATATTTAGTCTTACGATCGAGCGACAACTAACATCCAAGTATATAAGTTATATATATTTTTGGATTCAGGGCGACGAGACAACAAATATTTGTCAAGTAATTTTTTTGATACGAGAATGCTACAGACACACGATCAAATGCTTTAGTTTCTTTGGTACGGCGAGCTAAAAAGCTGGAATAGATTTCAGTCAGCGTTCTTATATTTTCACTATTGCATAATATTGCTGTATTTTGCTATATTAATTCTACAATTCAATATGTAATAAGGAAACGGAAATATAACATATCAATTTTCAGGAGCGATTTCTTTGTAAATGGTACATTTTTCAAAAAAAATTCTTTTATAAAACTTGATTGAAATTTTAAGATATTCATATTTTATGAGAATGATATTTTCTCTACTAACTAATTTGCACAAGAACACCATCCATCCATCCATCAATAGAACTCATGACAATACAGGCAAGTCATGTCTGCTTCATCTGCTGAACTTTCCTCGGCTTGCTTATTTCATCTTTTTGTCATTGTCCTGTTGAACCACACTTTGTCACTTTGTCAAAAGTGAAAATAAAATTTATTTTAGTAAATAATTTGTGTTTAATATATACAATACATATTGTAAAGAACTTGGTGAAGCACCTACTTGGATAATCAACATTATGATAATTGTTAAAATAAGCAAGTTGCCTCAAATCAGTATCCATAATTATTACCAATATGATTCTGAAAATGCCATGATGCACGTGTATACACTGGCAGAAGGCGCAGAGTGCAATAAATTACGGGCAATCGCAACGAAGCGTTATCAGTCCCCGGTACTCCGTTTAACTCTGGTTTCCTCTATATAGCATAACATAAATGTGTGCTATTCCTTTAGATGACATATTCAAATATATTATATGTAATGTACACATGCAAACACAATATTCTTAATAGACATTTTCTTCTAGATCATATGAACGAAGAGATGATACCCCATGCAGCATATTATACTAAAGACTCTTTCTAATTTTCTTAAGTAGCTCGATTTCCTAATACTTCCGGTTCTGCTGTGCAATTTCCTCATGGAGCGCGCGCGTACGCCCTCTCCGCAGGTGAGCGTCTTAGCAACTAATAGCACAGATAGCGCTACCCTGTAGCTACGAGTACTCTAGTCATCTCGTTCTCGTTATTGCTTCAGACTTGTTCAAAGAACTTCTCTTCATCGCTGTTTATAATATGTCAACTGCATTAACAAATGAAGATAGTTACTAGATCGCTTTTGTTTAAATCCCTCAAACTTACAACTGGTATTTGGTACTGGTTTGACACTAGTTTCAAGAATAAATTTATTTTCGCACAACTGTTCGTTGAGTGCAAGTCACTTCTATTTATTTCCTTTATATGAAGTTTTATAAGGTTGAACTCAAAAGACATTAAATAATATTTAAAAATAATTATTTAGAATTAAAAAATATTTATAAAACTAATTTAATGGTTTGATGTATTTTTATTTACCATCAGTCATGCTTCCTCAAATCCATGTTTGATGGAAGTGACAGCAAAATAAATTGAAATTTTTATTTCATAAATAAGTCGTAATAAAAATGTTGCTTTTGTAAGATTAATAAAAATGATTAAAATATTAATTAGGTATGTATATATTATCCCGCCGTGTCTGATAGTAAACTTCCTGTACGGCAAAATTGGAGCACTGATGCTTGCACAAAAATAAAACAGGACTATGTAAATGTGTACCTTTCTAGATTGTTGTTTTGATCGTTTAAACTATAGTATCTGTTTTAAAAAATGCAAATTCAAAAACATAGTGGAACTGAGTATAGTTATTTTTGCAGTGAAACAAAATCGTAGTGACCTCGATATGCAACTGGTTGCATAGCTCACTTAGATGCACAACATTAATTCTAACTTGTCATACATGTTATGTTAGCTAGCTGATTGAAACAAATGTGCTCACACACACATCTATATATTATTTTCGAACATCCAAATACCCATTTGGTATATGAATACATGTGTAGTAGCATTTGTTTTACTTCCGGTTTACTGCTGCTGACATAATATTGTGCGCGGATTACTGATCTAAACGGTTTTAAGATCAGATTTAACACACAGGACACTAATGTTTATAACGTCATTTCGTACTAAAACAATGCGAATTTCATCAGGTGGAAATTCAAATCGACTATGAGAATTACCATCCCTTTATGCTATAGAAGGGAGGAACAGTTGTCATTTTCACCCGTTTCTCTCACGCATAAAACATGAAAGATTTCCTCACTAATCAGGCCCGTATTCATACAATTGGACAAATAATACGTTAACTCTTACTTTCTTAAGCTGATAGAAAAGATCAAGAAAAAAAAAGATTTGCCGTGTCATACCTTGAACTTTCTTTTCCAAATTTATAACGAATATGTGTACAAATGTTGTATTATATTTATATAAAATATTGTTTAATTTAATTTAAAATGTTGTTGTATAAAACAAATAAATCTATCAATTTTCAAAGAATTAAAAAATATATTAAAAAAGAAATTGATTTTAAAGCAAACTGAAGGCATTGGTGCCTGTACCCATGCTTCTTATATGAAAGTCTTGAACTGGACACAAGGGATATTATTCTTTATAATATCAAACACTGAACGAAATAAGCAATTTTGTATTTCAAAACTTGAAATAAGGAATTTGAACTGTGAATATTTACTATTAGAATTTGACGTATTTTGTGCCAATAGAGTATATTGAAATTGAGGTTAATAACCCTAGAGCAGAATAAAAGAATCACATTATAACATTGTTATATAGTATATATGGTAACTGCAATTGGCAACATTGCAAATTGAATCTGAAAATATTAGTTGGGTCTTTTGTCACAGATATACTGACTATGCCAGACTCCTTTGTTATTCGTTTCTCGTTTAATAAATGAATTAATTATTTGCCAAGCAATTGACAATAATATATTGAATATTTTTATTTATTACTATTTTCGTATATACGCGTTAGATATAAATATTTCTAATCCCAAAGATCGACCTCAAAATCTTATTTTAGTTATCCATTTTGATTATTTTCTCAATGGCGTCTGTGTGTCTGTGAACATTCTACAACCTTTGAACATATAAAAATGTAGTTTTAAAATTATAATTTGTATTTCCGTAGAACGAAAACCTCTTATATCAAACAGGATATTTCTACCAGAATTGCTTTTTTACTCTTGTCCTTTTTTTAATATTTCAAAAACGACACGAATTAAAGATAAACGTTATAGACACATTCAAATTTCTAGAATCTATTTTTAAGTTAACATTTGCTAGTAATTTTAATACCATCAACTCATTCCGTTTTAGAGATATTAAGAAAAGAATAAACTGTTACTTTCGGTTCAAATCTTGTTTTTAAAAATAGGAGGAGTTATACATTTTCCCTTCAACAACTTCGGCTTCACAAACACACAGGCAAATATACAAATGGCATTCCGAAAATAGATTCGAACAGATTCGTTTCATGGGTGGTTAATATTTGTGTTTCCGATAAAAAACGAGTTCTAAGATTGTCATGATTACAATACTTGCCTTAGATATCGCCCAAGAAAGTAAAAGAATTAATAAAAAAGTGAAGACCAACTTTTCGAACGAATCGTTCAAAAATTAATTAGTTTCTGATTTCGTCGACAGAAGAAATAAACAATGTTTAATCGATTACAATGTAAATTCTACGCGTAATTAAGAAACTTGATATCCTTAGTTTGAAACTAATTCCATCAAATATCGGACAAAATTTAACGTACTTTTTTATTTGTTGTGAAATATTCTTTTATATAATTAACAGTAATTTAGTTCCTTCATATTCATACTTATAGATCAGTTTTTGTACTTAAAGTTTGGAGTAGATTTATTAACCTTGTTCATTGATTGGTTAAAATCGCGGGCAAGTTTACACATACGATATTTACTTGTGCACCTGAAATATTTCTATTTACCTGTCTCGTTACTTACCTTAAATGTCATTAACAATTTATATGCATAGATGAACAAACTTGTGGTACGTGGTAAAGCGAATGTAGAGCTACTATGCACAAATCATGATGGAGCAAAGCTCGAAAAAGAAAAATTAAACCGATTTATTTTTAGATAAAAAATATCAGTCTATGCTAAATTGCATAAATAATAAATGGTAAATATGTTATTTATTTGTAACTCACAAATACGGAGATAAAAAATTATAACCTGCAAAATAGATAATTTCATAATAGTATTTATTTTTATTTCAAACAATGTGGGTTACAAAGAATTATATTTCTATCGGGCATTTTTTATGCAACTACGCAGCGACTGATTGTTTTCTTTTTTTTTTCGAGCTTGATGTTTGACCTGAATACTGTGTACGTTAGTTCAAAATTTATATATATTTGCGAATCACAAAAAATTATTGGTCAATTTGCAATATGTGTCAAAACTCAAATTCCGGAAAGTTCATAATTATTTTACTGGATTTACAAACTCTATATGAATGATTAATGAAAAGATAACTTACCTATTTGGGTAAAACTAGTCTTGTCAACATCTGTAACAAAAATGTATAAAGTATTAATAGTTATCCCTTCCATAGCGTTATCCTAAGGCTATGCGATATAATTAATATAAAGTGATACAGTACTGAAAGTTGTTCTTTTGAAATAATTGTTTGTATCACAAACAGAGGTCCATCTAGAGTAATAGACGGTATAGGGGATCAAAGAAAGGGCTTTGTAGTATGAAGCCGGGGCACCCCTATACAAACGCAATAGGTACTAGATCGATCGTAGTGAGTATCGAGCAATTAACTAACTTAACCGTAGGATTAATTGCGAGGCCTTTGTTTCACACTATCATCGATACTAACGGCCGACTTGCCATAAAAGCCTCTGTTCACTTCTCTTGGTCCAACCATTTGCTGAATACATGGAAAATTATGTTATTCAAGTTTAATAAATAAATAGCATCATGTTTTGTCCCCAATTTAATGTACGACAGTCTATTAAATTCTTATACGTTATGCTAAAGAGAAAAGAGGATTAAGTCAGTCAAATAAGCTGTATTGAAGGATATATAGTTAACGTTAACGCATTTATAGTGCGAAAGGTAAGGAATTGTCATAAAATTTCATGAGGATTTCTCCCCTGTTACAATAAAAACGGACACGCCGAAATAGAATAATTGAATCATCTTTGCAATCCCAACTCGTATCGGACATCAACATAACATACAAATTAATCAAAATCTGTATGCTGTTGTTTTATTAACTGAATGGCAATAAATTTACCAATATAGTATTATATGTGATATGAAACAGAAGAATATGAGCAAAAAATATATAATATATTGTGTCTTAATTATATATTTGTATTTTCGGAAACTTCAATTAATTGCAGAACGAGCTATAAATGTACGAAATTAGTAGTTTAACTTAACTGCAGTTTAAACCGTGCTTGAACGTTAATTTAGATTTGTACTACGATAAAAGTAGCAAATTAACCAGGGTTCAAGTGATGAACTGCTTTTATACATTCAGGCTTTAGACGTACATTGCGAGTTATCTATAGCATCTAATTGTGAATCGAATGATTGTAAATCATTTTCTTGGAACCCAGACACGAACCCAAAACTCCATATTCAATAACAGTAAATATATCAATTGCTGAAAAATCGCTTTTAAAAATACGTTTCCCTATCTACAATACAAATTGACATTGTTTCAAAGTAATTGTAGGTATAATTTAAGACAAATAAAAGAATATTATATGAAGATTATGACAGTATAAGAAAGTCTAGTAATTACTACCGAGCTTAATTAATAAATTTAATTAAATAACATTTTTTTTTTGTGAACCCAAATGCTAAATTTTTGTCCTTGAATAATAGTTTTAAAATTTACAGAATATTGCTGCAAATAATTAATAATAGTTTAATTATTGTCATTTAACATTAGTGGTTAAAAAAATGTACTAAATGGATTACACGGTGAGCTTAAGATATTGGTGCCTATGCTCTCTCTATAAACATATTCCCGGTAGCCAAATGTGCATTTAATTCCAATTGACAAAGCAACAAAGTACCTACATTAAAATTCAAACTGTATATAAAAGCACCCAGCAGACAAATGTCCACTGGCTCCCGCTCTACATAATGCTATTTTATTTATTCAAATGTAAAAAGATTTTTGAGATTAAAATTCTTATCAGAATGAATTATAAAAATATATATATTCTGCCTAAAATAATATAAGTATAAAAATAAAAGCTGGGCTTGGCAAAGTGTTTTATTGTTTATGTTTAGCAATTATTTTTACTATCTTTTGTTTCATATCATTAGGTCACGTTCTCTGTATGTATGTATGTATGTAGTAACATGTACTATCTTTCGTACATCTGCCATCAGGCACATAAAAGTTAACATATTTTGTACATAGACCAGAACATCACGTTTTTGTATAATTGCTATACAGATACAGCATCACTTATAAAATATGTACTAATGTTGTGTGTATGCTCGCGAAATTAAATATCTGCATGCACGGGATTTATTCAACATGCAATTTGTGCTCTGTGCACTGGAATGCCAATATTGAGTGTGTCTGTCGTTAAATAAATATTTGAGCTTATACTTTACCCAGGCAGTGTGTGTACACTTAAGCTCTGCGGTGTGTATGTTTATGTGTGAGAGCTTAAGTTGGTTTAAAACTAGTTTCATGAGAGAAAAATCAACAACAAATATACATCATCAGTTGACGGACACGTGTCTTTAAAATAAAATATATAAAAGTTAAATTTTATTTTTATGAACGTGTTTCAAAAAGAACGCGATTCTCTGTCAAGGGTTCCAAGGAAACTTTAGACGTTAAAAAGTTATATTTTCGTAACTTTTACTTTAAGACCTATTCAGAAATTTTACTGGTGTTTTATTTTTTATTTTTAAGAACGTTTCTTCAAAACTGCTTTTGAAATACTTAAATATTTAACCGTTCGTACCAAACCGACATACAAAAAGAAAAGGTGCATATTATCTTCACTTGGTCAACAATTATTAAATTCCCAGGATATTTCCGAGCAAAAGTAAATGAGCAATAATTATATATATATACTGTATGACGAATTAAAAATAGCAAATCTCTTCTATTCAATTCGTCGCTCTGTATAAATACATTTTAAAACAACAATATTCTACTAGGTGAAAATGTAACTCAATTATTTGTATTTAGCGATATTTTTTCGTTGTTTTTAACTTTAATGGGCATATATTGTTATAAATCAACATTGATACATCTTTTCGGTCCAAGTGGCACTGATTCACTCCGCAAATAGTAAATAGTGGCACGTACAGGGTGGCAGTAAAGGGGAAACATAATTCATTTCGGGGATGATTCGTGAGCAAGTGTGCCCTTTCGTGCGGTGATTTCCACAGCATATTTAGATTATATTGTTTATAGTGTTTCAATATAGCGATAATTTAATGTATAACTGCTGTGAGTATCTGTTTGCTTAATATTGAACGAGGTGCGGCGCAATGACAATGTGACATTATTGTTAAACTTTCGACTAGTTGTGAAATTAAATTAAAACACTCCCATGGCAACGGCAACGGCAACGGCAACTCCATTCCTACTTACTTGATTTCCCTGTTCGCGCATAATTATTTTATTTTATTATAAAAAATTCATTATCATATTATCCTTCGAAATAAATTAAATTATTTATATCTAAACTTTATTTATAACAATGTTCAACTTGCCACACGTGCTATACAAGAAAGTTAATTTATTCAGTCAGCTATGTTTTATTACATTCATAGAATCGACACATTAGTTTTAATCCCTGATTCCCAAAATGTATAAGTTACTCCATATTGCCATGAAACAATAGGTGTATTTCTACAACCATGATTTAAAACATTATATATATATATATATATATATATATATATATATATATATATATATATACATGAAACGATGTGGTATTGTATAAAAAACGCTTGTAAAAGTAATTTTTTAATATACAGTTTTCGAGATAAAAAATAAAAACGGCCTATTTTGGAGGTTTATTTTTTTTATCTCCGAAACTGTGTATTAAAAAAAAAACATCATATTTTTACCGAACATTTTTTATGTACTTACGCATCGGATGATATGTAACATTAATTCGGGCCAATGTATCTTTCGAGTTTGATGTATAATCTTAACACTTTCTGAAATATTCATGCATTATTCCATTTTACGAAATTACGATACATATTTATAAATTTAACTAATATTTAACAAAAGTTATGACTTTTAACTATAAGTGACCGTATCTGTTATTGAAATATTTCTTGTATTTTATTGATATTATAAACTGTTAATTATAACAAATTGCATTATTTTGAAGAATTGTTTCGTGTATTAATATTCGAATATATATTTCTTTTCAAACGTCATGTTATAATAGTATTTACATGATTTAGTAGTGCATTATTAATTTCCATCGAGATTGGTTATGAGTTGGTGCAAAAAAAAAATGGTTGGTTGTTGGCCACATGCGAGTATCGAAACCTATAATATGTTTGTTCAAATGCAATAATAAAACAAGACATATATATATATTTGCGAATTTTCAGATTATTTCTCGGTACTTTGTACGCGTTCTGTTCTGTCCCTATGTGTGTGATATTCTATCCCCCTATACGATAAATCTAGAATTTATCGATGCTTTTCTGTTTTCCATGGCCGTTCGTGATCACCGTATGCTTGTGTATACGAGATATGCACATATTTTACTCGTCGCTTTTGCTGTAGCATTTTTGTTTCATACGTATGTACATATATAGCCGACGCGTTACAAATATTGAAAATATCCAACTATAAAAAGCACCCTTCCCACCCCCAAACAACACTTTCTCTACTATACTATCTTTTTGTGGAAAATGAATCTAAACACATACCGATAGAATAACTAATAAAAACAGATGAAAATAAAACTTTACTCATTTAACAATAAATATATCACAGTACCGTGAAATAAAATAAACTTTCTTTTTTTTTATTACCGAAAACTTATTTTCACCTTTTTCAGACACACACACACACACACACACATTATGAGCAAAGTGTAAGTGTGTGTGTGTGTGTGACAAGAACAGAACTATATAAATGTAATAATGGAAGATATAAATGTAGAGATAATCTTTTTTATGCTTCGGATTCGGTGGCGAAATTACCCGTAAAATGGCTCCGTATTCAGGTCATTTATATGCCATTTTTTCCCTATTCAGACCTGAAAAAAGTTTTAAGAGGCTTTTTTTCGATTTTTTATACAACCGCTTCGTTGGCCGTCACTGCTTGATATCGAGATCTAATTAAAATTTAAATAGTCATGATTTAAAACCTAAATAATAAAAAAAGCTATTACGGATACGTTTTAAACTAATAAAATTTATTGAAGCGTCAAACATAATTGCAAATTTACTTTATCCTTTTATTTAAAATTGCAGTATTTAACTTTAAATCAAGATTAGAAAAAGGAAACTGTGATGGTCTTTTTTCGGCTCTCATATATACGTAATCATCTTTATATTTATAAATTCGCGACATCTCACGAATAAATTCACACCGAGAGAGATAGTAATAACACAACGAAGGAGAAAACAGACACTATGATGATAGTTTAAGCCCCTGACCTTTGTTTGCTTAAACGGACTAAAATCGTGACCAGATACTAAAATCGTGGACAACCGTGTCGGGTTTGACTAGTCATTTTAGCACAGCCAACTAATACACTGTCATTTAGGTGAAGCCAGTGGCGGCTCGTAACTATATATTGAATACATTGCTAATTAATTATAATGAAAATTTAAAATTCTTGTATAATGAATACATCTTTAAGATATATAAAATATATTCCGTTTTACATTCTGCTGTTTCTAATTTAAATATTGAAAATGATTGTTTGCTAGTAATGAATATATTAATACTAATTGAAATTGAAATTTCCCCGCAGTATATCCAAAACATTGGTTTAACTCACTATATTATAGTGTTTTCGCTCGGCCTCCGACAAAGTGAATTATAATCAATTTTTAGATGTAAAAAACTTATAATTTTTAGCTCGTCGTACGATAGAACAAGACAGCTATAGTGTTTGGTCTGTGTGTCTGTAACATACTCGGATCCAAAATATGTGTGTATCGTCGGTATAGTTATTATATTAAGTTGATGGCATTGGTGCCCATATTTATGTGTGCTTGTTGTTTGTTTGCGATCAAACAAAATAAATTTTAATTTCGAATTCTTGGTACATTTCTAAAGTGTTTAAAAGAACAAAAAACACATAATTTAGAAAAAGTGATGGATACTACCGTAAATTATATGGTTTGTAAACATCTGATAGTAGATTAGCGCACACCTTATTTATAAGTAGCGTAATTGCGTGTTCTATAAAATTTCATATAATAAACTGTTTTATACGTTAGAGCGTAATGAAAAGATTGTAATCATGAAACACAGGCAATAATAAGCGTAGCAAAGCAAATAATAAAGAAAAAGGAACTCAAGTGCACCTTGCTCGCTTTTCTTATACTACATTCTTACTAGATACATACGTACATATGTGATTTAACTTTATTGTGTTTTAAATTCATTCCACCATTGGCCATGATACAATATCAATACGTATGGTATCGATGGAAACGTAAATGTAATGGCGATTTTGTTTTTTTTTTGTAAATAGCACATTTTTTAAACAAGAAAAAAAATTTTAAACAATAGTTGCTAGAAATTTTAATATCATTAACATTTTTAAAGTTAATTTGGACTCTTACTTGTGTTCTTTTCGAGATGTGCCAAAAATGACACAAATAAACCGTTACTTCCGGATGAAATATCCTTTTCAAAACTAGAAGGATTTATTGCCCAGGATATACAAATTATAAATTTAAAATAGCATATTTATATAATCAATGGTATTGGCTGTAGAGTATTTACAAACAGACACACACACACATTGACAAAATACTCAAAACGGATATTTGCATACAAACATCGTCGAGGTAGCTTATCTTGTGTTCACTTTCTTTTATAAATTACGTATAAGAAGGCGTAAATGTCAAATGACACGTGAATAGACGATCAATTCTCATCTATTTTCTAAAGTTCCTGCAAATATATTCATCTATTCTGGGATGAATGCCATTACCTCTGCTAATACATATTCGGAAATCAAAGTTCTAAATGAAAATCTGAATTCTAGTGGAAAACGGAAATAGACGACCAGATTACTTGTTTTTGGAATGAAAATATATTTTTTTTTATATTTACAGTTTTCAATAAAACGTGAGGAAATAATCAATCTCGTTGGAAAATATAATTTTTACTTTCTTATTCGCTCAGTATGTGATTAGAGAAATAAATATTTCTTTTAACCTTTAACCGTATAAGAATATGATTGTTAAAATTTAAGATTTGAATATCCTGGGATAAAGAACCAGCCATTTTTAATATTTATATATAACTCATATACTTGGATGCTGGTTGTCGCTCGTTCGCTCGTGAGACCTAATTTGTGCCCTCTACTTCTCTGAAGGTACCAGAGCGATTTACACCAAATTTGCTACACATATTATTTAACATACTATTTGAATCCGCTCGCAGTTTAAATCCAATCGCGCGTTTACTTCCCGAGTTACAGGGCCAGAAAATTTGGAACCACTATAAATACACCTATCCCCCGATTTACACGGTACTTGTTTTACACGTTTCCGCTTTTACACGGTTTTCCAAATAAGGTTTTTTTTGTTTTTATCGCACTCTACTAAATGCTACTGTGATTGAACACGTGCGCTGTGTACACATCATAAATAAAAAAACAGTGTTTCTGTAATATATTACATATTTTAACCTGTCAATGCATTTTATTTTTATTTCTGTGTACACCTAATAATATTGAAATGAATCACAACTGTTAAATAGCAAAATTATGCATTTTCTGCAAGCTTTTCGATTTACACGGTTTTGACTTGAAAATTTTCAATTTTCGATTTACACGTTTTTCTCAGGAACGTATCTACCGTGTAAATCGGTGGATAGGTGTACTGTCCTTATTAAAATAATAAAAACTGCAAACAAATTTTACTGCAAATTCAAAGATATTTTATAGCTACAAGATTTATTCATATTGTTAACCAAAAGCCCGAAAAATATTACTAAATATTATAATTTTGAATTTTAAAATATGCACTAAACTTTCTTTTTATCAATATAATCTATATCTATAACATTTTTTTAAATTGTTAACCTAAAGGCCATAATATTTAAGAACCACTGCTCGCAACGCATTTCTTACCAAAAGTCGAGCTGAACGCATTGGTGCGTTTTACGCGTGCCAAATCTTATTTATATCAAAATAATGTAGTAAATATTGAAAGACTTTTTATATCTATAATATTTGTTTAAATTGTTAACCAAAAGATCATAATAATTAAGAACCGGCGCTCGCATCGCATAAGGCGGGTGCCTTATGCATAGGTGCATTATACCTAAGCTTGTTTCTTTCTGGGTGCATAGTCTTTAGTTTGATATGTGTCATGATGATTATTAATGCCCAAATGCAAAAATAATACCGGTAAAAAGGCTAGAATGATTGCAATTGATACACATGTTCAAAGGAGCATCCCTATTTCTTAGAACATAACTTATTCCTTAACAAATTTTGTATAGGTGTATGTCAGCAAATGGCTGATTTGATTCTGGTGGTGTTTCTAAGACAGCTATTAGACATTTTAATTAGTATTACGTCCAACAATGTCGCGATGTGATTAGAATTTTAATTTTAATGTAATTCGAAATACTTCTTGGAAAAATATCAATTAGTAATAGCTAGATGTCTTAATTGGTAAAGTAATTGAAAAAGCTTCAGTGCCATACACTGTGCTTTCTTGTACGTATAATCAATGAAATCTTATTGATGTCTTGTGATATATTTATTATATTATTATTTGCAACAAATGTGTTAATACACTTTTGAATGAGACTCTCATAATAAATTGTACCTACTATTGTTTTAAATTTTGATATTCGTTCACACTGCGATTATTATGTAACCATTTAGTGAATATGGAGAAATAAAACATATCAATTATTAGAATTCAAAAATATTTTTAGTACATAGACGATATTTTTTGAGAAACCTTATTGTCATTGCAAGAAATTTTAATATTATTTCAAGATAGAAAAAATGTTGTAGATGTTAACATTAACCACTAGTTTAAATTTGTATTTAAGTTATAGTCATAATCATGTCGGCCTATAATAAATCTTCAAATTAAAGTTTCATAGTAGTGTTTGCTGTATAGAATGCTCACAGATACACAGATACGTTATTTTGAAAATAGTCCATATCAATCGAGTGTAACATATATTCAATGCCAGTTCGAATTTAGTGTGTGATTACAAAACTTTGTTGTAGACTTTGTGTAAGAAAGTCAAAATACAATCAACTAATACTGGTGTGTACTTGAAAAGAAATTGAATTGACCAACATTTTTAATTAAGTCGTCGTAATTGATCTTTCATCAAAGTTTAATAGTTCGCAGAAGCCAATGTCATCCGTCAACTTGGTTCTCTGTTTAATCAGCAGCTGTCTGATTCACATACTCACCTAATTATGTCATGGCTCATTTCATCTCTTACTGCAAACATCATATTTTATTGTTAAGAAAATACTATACTTATTATTACAACAGTCAATTCTATAACAAATAATAATTCTAGGTAAATTTATGTCTATTATATACAAAAAAAAAAAAACAGTCACAGGAAATATATATAAAAGTGTATAGAATGTTTATCAACATTTTTAAATGCGTAATTACATTCAGGAAACTTCTATATTTCAGGTCACTAAAATAAGATACAGAAATGTGCGAAATATACCGCACTTCCAGTGTATCATCTAATTACGTAAATGTACTTTGTTTTCGTAAAACAAACAATACAAAAAAGTTTTATATTCACAATCAATTTTTAACGTTGTTATTATTTCTAGGTGATTGATTGAACTCACATTCGATTATAAACTTTTGAAATTACATGAAAATTGCTTTCAACCTAAGAACAGAAAATTGAACTTAAATAAATGAAAATTCTAAGATTTTTATTCACCTTCAGCTTGCCGTAATGTGAATCTGTAAAGTATTTCAGATGTTTTCTTAGAATTGAAAATCAAAAATGTATTGAAACCAGTAAATACATATCGAAAATAATTCGTGTTTCTTGAAAATAATAATAATTATATATATAATTTAAAAACAATTAAAAGTATATTTTCACACTACAGTAATATAACATTAGAAGTGTAACAGAATAACAATTTTGCTGGATATGTTTGGGTGAAATGAATTACTCATATTATATGTATAAATGCATACAGACACACTGACGCACAAATGCAGTCGTTTGGAATGTACATACAACAAAGTCATCATGTCGGTGGACGCTTTAAATTAGTTGGAAAATTCAATTTTCAAGTGTCGCTTCGAATACAAGCACTAGCGCCGCATGGTGGTGGTCGAATTAATAATCACAGTCAGACAAGCAAACTGACTATACACACACACACTTTACATGAACCCTCTAAAAGTTTGGACTTTTGGATTAGCCTATAAGACAAATGTGTTTGTCGGAACTATGGACCATTAAAGTTTAAAATCAAATTAGCATTTTCATGTATATGTAGTACACGGGCATGTGTATCTGTATGTGTATATACGATGACTTATGCATGGCTTCTATATGTTAGACAAAGAGGTGACACTTCTGGTTGTCTTGGATAAGATCATTTGTTGTTGTGCAATACTCATATATATACATATATATATATATATATATATATATATATATATATATATATATATATATATATATATATATATATATATATATATATATATATATATATATTCTTGTTAGTGTGTGAATGCGTGAAATTGTACTCTAAAAGTTGTTGGAAAGAATTCGATATACCTATACCTACACGACCAGATTGGCAATCTCATATAGCAACGAAATTGTATTTATAACAGTCCCATGTTGCACCGCCATTTTTAAACTCGATTTGCAATCCAATACAATACAATTCCAAAATACAATTTAGCATACAACAGCTGATGTCAACTATGCATTCCATAATATAACAGTCACACATGATACACAAATAAATATTATGCTTTCCAGTTACACATACGTACATATTTCAGAAAAAATATATTTGACTCCAAATAAATAAACAGCTCACCTTATACTTGGGTGAAATTTTCTATTATTTCATTTATGTATAATTTTCTTGACCATTCATCTACATAATGAAGAACACCTATTTATAACCCCGGTTGTTTGATTAGATTAAATTAAATTAAACAATCATGAAAATTAATGCAATAGATTGATTAATTGACATAAACGTGAAATAAAGAATTGATTGTCGTCAATATGAGAACATACAACTCAATACGCATCTGTAAGCTCCACAATATTTTAAATTTCCAATTTATTATAATACTGATATTTTATTAACTGAATTGATAGACTATATTTATAAAAGTTTCTAATAATATTTAATTAAATATTCCAAAGTTAATTGCAGAACCAGCTTAAAAAGGCACGACAATAATATTTCAACTAAACTGTCCTTATAACCGTGCTTCAACGTTGAATGCTAATTTAATTTTATACATTGATAACAGTCGGTTACATATTTATTTATTATACCTTGACCAACAGATATAAAACCCAATTACAGGTGTATAGAATGACATTACAAACTTAAGAACTGAAGATAGTAAAACTCTGAACACTGAATTTGTATACATAAGAAATACTTCATTATTTTAATTGTAACAGTATAGAATATTTTAGTATTTACAGGTGTGGAATAAGAGGAACAAAATTATTGGCAATTGCGCGAGAGTTATGTGAAATAATCTAATATAATTGCATTTAGTATTAAAATGTATTACACATACATACGTAGAATAGTAGATTTCAAATGTAAATTTGTGTAAATCGTACGTAGATAAAGTGCTTCGTGATTTCTTGTTAGGGTTGAGGGAATATCAAAATTTAGATGTTTTAGAATTGTTATATTTATGCTACTGAATTATATTGGTAGCGAAAAGCGAGCTGGATAGAGAAATTTACTTTAATTTAGCAATTAAAATATTTTGTGAATATTATATCGAATTTCATACAAGTTTACATAAATTCCAGCTTAAATCAAACGATGAATTGCTTCTATACTATCGGACATATGTACCAGTTAATTTTTTTTTTTTTCAATTAAGTGTATTAAAATAAACATTTTGCAACTGCAAAATATAACAATACAAAAATTTAATTATTATAAATGAATCCGTGTAATTGCAAAAAATTTTAATTGACTTTGTTATACTATAAAATTTGTATTCATTAAAATGAGGATTTGTAGGGTATAATTTTTATTTGTTACAGTGCACGGTCTAGTGCACATTTAAAAATAATTAGAATGAATTGTTATACGAATTATGTATCTATTTCTAGATATAGAGCATGTATGTACGTGTGTATATTGCGTTTGAATAAATTGGCACAATACATAGTTGGGTGGTACATACGTGTTTTTTCATAGACGCAATACGAAAACGTGTTCATGTTCGCACTTGAATTATTTCAATTTACTCGTTTTTTGTCAAATCACGTTGTTTAAAAAAGTTAATACATATATATTTTCAAATAAATGCGTACAATTTTTTTACTGACAAAGTGATTTAATACGCCTCGCTGCTATTGCAATGCTCTTTTACATCCATTGTGAAATCGTTGGACAGGTTTTTCCGGTAATACCATTTCGAACAGTCCATTGCCATGACAACCGCTTTTTATTTTCATATACAAATATATGGAAGTATTGTCATCATGAACATTTCCAAACAAGAGATTTTAACGGAAATACACGTTTTTAACATCCCTAAATTAAAACTGGTTAATTTCCGAATGACGTATGTGTGTGTGTGTGTGTGTGTATGAACATGAAATGAAACTCTCAACTACAAATTTAATATACTAAAATTTCTAGCAAGTTTTATTATGGAAATTTCTTCGAAACATGTATCATTTACTGATAAATTGATTAAAGTCAGGCTAAAAGATACATTCATAAAATGACATCAAAAGAACATTGGCACGTAGAATTGTTTCAATTTCTACATACTAGAGTTTGAATTTTTTTCCGTATATCTTTAGTTCGATTCTGAACAAGTTCGATTCGGTTTGGTTGAAGTAAATGTGAATTTACAACAATTCTTACTTTCTGAATCATGAACTCGAGTATTTAACGGATATACATGTTTTGAGCTGGTCTGATTCAAGATTGATTATTTGTGATCTGACGTTTGTGTTTGTGAACAATACAGCAAAAATATATACAATTAAAAAAAAGGGTGGCATATAGCCGAAAAGAATTACAAAAAATGTTATTCTTAAAATGTTGAAGATATTAATTTAGTTATATAGTTATAATTTATATATTATAATTAATTGAGTTATTGCATCTGTTGTGTCCATGTGATTTCATATTTACAAAATTGTTTCATGATAATCGTGGTATCGACAATTGTTAAAATTGTAAACAAAAGGACAATAATTTTATACGTGTTTTATTAGATATCCGTTCCTTTTCTCTCTCGGTCTATAATAAAATAATATAAACTATATTAGAAAATATGTGTAGATATTCTATATAGTATGTCTATGTAATAATATGAATATCGCACAATAAAGTATATCCACGAATATATTATTGTGTATGTATAGATTTGTCAGCCAAGTATGCGGTTAATATTATTTATCATTCATCGTATGGTGTGCAGTTGGCAGTGTCCCCATTTGGCTTAAGGGCTGGCTGGCTGGCGCAAATGTACAACAATTTGCGATTGCCAAGTTGGCCCTACTGGCCGGAAAGTTGTTTCTGCGCTAAATTCATGGCGGTGTCCGGTTCAAGACAGTACTGGCATTTCAGAGGCGGTGCGAGTATTATGCGTCGCCGCTCCGGCCCGGTTAAGCACCCCGGGGTAGTGCTGGGTGGGGGGGGGGGGTTGTGGGGTCTACACTCCGGAAGTGAACTCCGGTTATATGTTTTACAGTGTCCGTGGTCCGGAACCGCGAGCCTATTAAATGTTATTAGTGGCTTTAATAGAAGAAAGGCGTTGGCGGCTACAGTGGTGACGACATTGGACAATACAACAAATAGAAACACTTTTGATATTAATGTGATTAATTGTTTGTCTAGCGAATAATTATTAATGTAGATTAATCTATGTTAAACAAAGATTATATATTGCGTTTAAATAGCCCCAATTAGTAGTATAAGTTTATTTTGTAAGTGTTTAAAGTATTTCTGAATTCCCTTTTGGGAAGCTTCGAGTTTTGCAATTAAGGAAATGTAAATGTAACATGTCTATTTTCCGAAGTATAATATCTCACAGTATTATTATTATTATTATTATTAGGTAGTGTACTGCGACATTTATGCCAATTGTACCATATGAAATTTTATTCATCTGTTCACCGTTTTTCTTTAAGAAAGTCTAGTAGAAGTTTCTTTAGGCTCAGTTCTTTTGTATTCCCGAATAGCAGTTTCTCTTCTCCTAATAGCTTATGACTACTGACCATAAAGCCTTCACAATGGCAGATCGGGTAAAGTGGAGTCTGCTCCTCTTTACACAACATCTGCACAGTTCTTGTCGTACTGTACTATATATGCAGATGATTGTCAATATAGTGCCCGGTTTAGAGCCTTGTTAGTAATTTCTCAGAATATGATACACTTGCCCAATTTTAATAACTTTTATAAGATTTACCTATACAGATAAGCAAAAGCAGCAAGAGTAATTACATTACGTTCGGTTAAGATATACGTACAATCGTGTTGAGAAATGGCAGATGGCAGACAAATTGAAATTAGCCACGGAGTCATCTCATCCAACAATTCAAACCGATAAACACATCGGCAATTATATTATTTTAATTCTCAATTCAATAGTAACAATTTTGCAAAGGAAGAACGAACGATTGTCACTATAAAATTAATTAACGACATAATATATATAGACATGTAAATAAAATATGCTATATTTTAATATATTTTATATATATATATATATATATATAGTAGTATGAATTTTAAATTTTTTGTAGATAATCCACTTTATATGACGTCCATATTTAGTAGAATCCTTTTAAGAAAAGCTTACAATTTCTTGAAAGTTGCGACCAAGTAATGGGAATTTATTTCGTACAAGATTACATTTTCTTGGCTTATTTTCCTTTCATAAAAGAACTAATTTTGACCTTCTAATAATTTCCGTTTCTTCGTAGAAATGAAAAGCGCCAACTGTCCGAACAAGTTACACAAAATAATCGTCATACGTGCCAAGTATCACACCGAATTACGGCTACTAAACTTCCTACAGCTTTTGACACTTTCAACGTGGATGTACAAGAAGAATCATCACTAAAGAATCATTGATCAGATTGCCGCCGCTGGAATGAATGGAAATTGGCCATTGCTTGGCGAAGCGGGATCACCTTTGTTTGCAGCAGTCAATTGCTACGTTATTATTATTATTATTGTAAAACTACAGTGCGAGATATATATTGAAAGTCGGCGACACGTAACACTCGCTATGATATTTCGACATGCGCCACGACACGTGTACCGTCACGGGGACGGCGATTGCTATCGATATTCAATTGATGTGTAATTCGGCACGTGTCGCTTTCATTTACACACACACACACACACACACACTTGGCGACATTGCACGTACGTGTACCTTCTTATATGCATTTTAGCTTGTCTTACACAGCACATGTAGGTAATTTTTGATGATTTCCTAAACAAATTATTCTGGATACACAATATACGGTTCGAATCTTATCTCTTATCTTATGCCTGTCTTATGAAAGCCTTTGGTTATTTCTATTTCGTTGTAAGACAATACGAAATATCTAAACTAGTCTATAACATTCGCTTAATTGCTTACGTTTCTTTGATTTCGAAAATGCAAATAACGTAAGCCTTAAAATAATTGGATATTCGTGCAAATTTGGTTTACTTATTTTAACATTTATTATGACCAATCAATAGATTTTTTATATTATAGGACAATTTATTTGACTTTTAATATTTTGTATATTTTTTGAAATTCATTAAAAGGTGCGATTCTGAACCAGTCTACAAATCCATACCAAGAAGTTGTAAGATTTTGAAAAAGTTGTAGTTCTTTAATAAATAAATATTAAACTATAATTAATTACACAAATCATGTATTAAGTTGGATATATCAAATGGTTTCAGTCTATGGTTTGCAATTCAATTAAAAATATGTGTTACAGATTCTTCTTATAGATGTATAAACTTGCTCAGAATTGCAGCATTAGCTCCAAAATCGTACCTGTTTATGTAATAGTAAAGTTTTCTGTGCGAGTAATAATACGTAGTTGGCAATTAATTTATTAATTACATGTTACATTGAAAATTGCTAATGTGTTTGAACATTAATTATAATTATTTACACATAATAATTAAATTCAATTAGCACATTTGGGACCTCCACATGCGTCATACACTCATATTTTACATCAATTCATTAAAACATATTCTATGCGTGGTATTGTAGTGGTACGATTAAAGAAACTTTGCAATATTTTTAGAAAAATCCACATAGCGTTAACAAGAGGTACAAAATATACATCAAGTAAATTTTAACAAATGAAACAGAAATAGCTTTTCATAATTACGTATCTTACACATACAACCTTTTTTTGCCTGCATTACCGACCAATCTGTGAGTTGATATATTTGCCAATAGATACAGCTCATATTAAGATACAAAAGAAATAATGAACAGGTACGATTCAGGCAACTCCCTATGCTTAAATGCTGGAATTATGACGTATATAAACTAGAAAAATAACACATTCTATGTACATGTGCCCATAACGAACAGTAAAGTAAATTTCAATGATAATAATGTATGTGTATTTAATATACGTGTAGCTTAATTTGTGTAACAATATCCATTAATTACCTTCGAAATTGTGTAACATGCAATACACAAGCGGAAATTAGAAAATTCATGTTTACACTAATGATTGAAATTGGGAAAAATTGAATCAACACAACAACAACAAGGTATAGCGGGGGTGTTAGTGGGGAGGGGAGAGAGAACTGTTTAAATAAATTTCACAAATGGGATTAATATTTTCAATGTTGGCTGAAACGTGACAAAATTAATCACAGACGCGTGCGCATTGCCACCGAAAGTGCTGTGCTGTTTAGGTGTGATTGCGTCGCCATCGTAGCGGTGTCGATTTATTTCGATCTAGTGTCAATTTCATCCGCAGAATGGCAGCGTTGCATGTGATTCCTATTGAGCGAAAGTCTATACTGTTTCTGTCATTTATGGTAAGTGTGTGTGTGCGTAGGTGTTGTTTCAAATTGTAATTGAATTGGAAAACAAAAGCGCGCGCCAATTAATTTCTATTGTTTTCACACCAGATTTCACACACAGACACACAGAGCCATGTACTAACAGAGTCATGTATACGCATGCGCATAGAAATGCTTTCGCTTTGAACACAAAAGCTAATACGTTAATTTATATGTGCATAATAACACAACACAGGTTCAAACTTCAATCAGGCCCACTTTTTCAAATTTCAATTATTGTTGAAGTATTATTCATATACAACTTATTCATAACGCACTGATTATGACAGGTACTTAAAGGGTTGGATTTAATTTCAGCTAAATTTTGAATTTAGAATTAAAATGAAGAATAAAAAATAAGTGGGCTGAATATAATATCGCTTTATTTATTTATCTTTAATTAAAGAGAAATATATAATAAAAGTAAACAAGTCTTTATTGTGATTCATTTTACAGAAATATTTTTGCTTTTTATATGTTTTTACTTTCTTGATCCAAGTTTTAAATGAAGTATTCTAATAATGGAAAATTTCAAACTCAACATTGATTGATTTTGATTATTTTTGTCAATGCATATGTGTATCTATGAACGCTCTACGCAACAACTTTTGAAACTTAAAATTTGAAGTTACTTTATTTATAACTGTCTCGAAATTACCTATATCACATTAAAATTACTTGAAAAGTTATCTCAAAATATTTACCATTTACTGGATATACGTTTTTGAAATGATTGAATATCTATATTTACTAAATTGTTCATGTTGATCGCAGCATTAACGAATGTTAAACTTGTAAACAGTATTATGAACATGGCTTAAACTCCAGTTATGGTTTAAGTTCAAGACTTTGAAAAATATTGATATATGATAAACCATAAATTACAACCAGTGCCGCCACTGTAAATTGGGCCTGGCCTCGCCACTGGAATAAACCATAGAAACCCATTCACAGAAATATAGTTTTAAATTTAGCAATTTGTTGCGGTTGTCGAAATTGTCCTTTTTAATAAGTAAGAAAATAGCTATGTCTAAATTAACCGCACAAATGTAACCAATGTCTGTTTAGATATCGTAATTAGAAGTTTACACACACACACACACACACACACAGTGATGCGTGTCTATATATGCTGCTAGATTACGGGCCATAAGTCCTCTACAACACTATATACCATATTCGGTGAGTCGCCCAAAACTTTGATCATTAAGCGGCTTACTGTTTAATACTTAGTCTAATATTAAGTGAAACCAGATTTACATTTACAAAATTAATAACAAGGCCTTAGCAAACCTAAAGGTGATGCGTATTTGTTTCAAGCTCAGATTTGAAAATTTATTAATTTAAAAAAAAAAGCCTTCATTTTCACGGAGAAAATATATATTTGTTTTTCAATAAATAAAACATATTTCGAATATCTTTAACGATTAAGATACTAATTTTGTCTCTAACTCGTGTGATTTCAAAAATATGCAAAAAGCAGCAAGAGTAAACTATTACTTACGGTTGAAGTATTACATTCAAAAATACGAGTTCTTTCCTGTACATATACAAGTTTTAAGCATACATATTTTTTGATTATAATAACTCGTTTTTAGTTAAAAACTCAAGTTCAATCAATTTTTTGATTACAATGTTTCTATATACACATTCATAAAAGAAAGTAATTGAATGAATGATTTATGCTAATAACTCATCCAAGCTTAAGGAACTGATGATGGCTTTAAACATTTAATGAAATCAACCGTTGGATATTATTAAATTGCGTACAGAAATTATTCGATTCGGTTTAGGTTATTCTAACGGCAAATTGAACATGTTCTATGAGGTATGAGATGGTTTCTGCGCGGATAATATAAACATGCCAGGTTCAGGCGCTTCAAAGTTTTCAAAGGATGCACCCTTAAGGGCTTAAGGGTATGTGTTTAACAATAGCACTGCCGCTGACACTTGACATAAATATTACTACCACATGATGATGATAACCACCGCCATTTTATAACGGGAAAAGTTTTAAATATATTTTCAGTTAGTTTGCTAATTTTCAATTGAGAGGTTATTGCGAAATAGCATAAGCAAGTACCTACCTCTACTCGTTGGCCTTATATATTATTACATATATATATATATAATGTAAATTTTTGTATGTAATCATTTATTTTTGAAAACAATATCTTAACAAGAAGTTATGGTTTACTCTAGCTGCTTCTTACATATTTAGAATACAACCCGCCAGTTTGAAGAAAAATGAATTATACAAACGTTAAATTTCTTTATTTTTATTTTGAGATGTTATTTATCGGTACCATATACTAATAATTATTTCTATAGTTACAATACATATTGATTTTGTTCCAAAGCAAATGCAGGGGGAATTTAAATCAAAATAAAGCATCATTATAAAATACAAAGAGATAATGGACAAAAGAAAGGCGAGTGAAGATCACTCCAGCTTTCTTCAAGTTGAAAACCTAATGCCAGAAACAAAATAAAAATTTAAGATCAATATATTTGTTGTGCATTGACATGAGCCATCGCGTTGAAAATTGGTTATTGTTCAATCAATCAATAACAATTGCAATTAATGTTCTTTTTAGCTCACCGTACAAAGTACCGAAGAAGCTAAGCATTTGATCGTGTGTCTGTAGCATTGTCGGATCAAAAATATTCCTTAACAAAAAGTGTTTGTCTCGTCGCCCTGAATCCAAAATATAAATATAACTTATATACTTGGATGTTAGTTGTAATATAATTTTGAATTTCAAAATAGGAACTAAGATTTATTTTTATCAAAATAATCTACAAAAAAATTGTAAATATAAAGCCGCTGCTCGCATCGTATATCATACCTATAAAGCGAGCTGGACGTATCAGTGCGTTGTACGTACCGAATCTTGTTTTAATTATTTTAACTCCTTATAATTCAGTGGTTAAAATAATGATGTGAACAACGGCTAAGTTTAGTTAATATTAATTTCACTAATCAAATTTCAATATTAATATGTTTATACCTTGCAATATTTTCTCAGGGGGAGTTCCAGAAAATATAGTGTGACATAATAATTTTGTACAGAATACGTTGTATACCATGTATCGGAGAGTTTGTTAGCTACACGACACAATGACACCTAAAATGTACATTGTTGAAAAATATAATTTAATATTCCCTTTTTAAGAAACGATCTATCAATTTCATCATCAATATAGTTTGTTGTTATTCAAAGAAACAAAAGATTCGCTCATAGAGATATCAATTGCCTTTTGTTACAGTTTTTCATGTATAAAGATCAAAGATAGCTTTGTGTTTTATCTTTCGTTTTAGTACGAGTTGCACAACCAAAAATATACATCTAATACGTGCTATGTAACATATATATACATGATGTTTCACATTCACGGAAATTTATATTTACGTTTACGTGCACCACATTGATTGATGATGGTGTGTTCTGAAACAATTGCAGATAGAATTATGAAACTCTGTATATTTCCCAAAAGAAAACCATTTTTTTGGAAAACAAATTTAAAGCCGGTTAAAAATATTTAAAAAGTTTCATCAAACTATGAACGGATGACTAAGAAATGTAATATTACTACTTTCAAAAGATATTTATCAGAAGATACATTTTTATAAACAAAATTATGTCCAGGCACCTATGCTTTCAGTTCGCCTTTTAGGAAATATATGCGATGCGAACTTATTTTGAAATTCAAAATTATAATTTTTACTAATTTTATATGGCCTTTGAGTTACCAATATGAATAAATCTTGTTGAGATAAAATATCTTAGAAGTATTTGAATAATTATTGTTAATTTTACCTATTTTTCTAAAGTAATGGTATTGAAGGAGCTACCCTATAACTCCGGAAGTATACGGGCGATTAGATTTAAACTGCGTATGGATTCAAATGGGATGATAAATAATATGTGTAGCAAATTTGGTTTAAATCACTATTGAACCTTCAGAGGAGTAGACGGCACAAATTTGGTCTTACGAGCGAGCGACGACTAACATGATATGAGATATGTACATATTTAAGGATTCAAGGCGACGCGACGAGACAAACACTTTCTGTTAAGGACATTTTTTGATCCGAGAAAGCTACATACACTCGAACGAATGCTTTAGCTCTTCTGTACTTTGTACGGCGATCTAAAAACTGCCATTCGCATTCAATCAATCCGAAATTAGTCAGATTCGTTTCAGGCATATCCGTTAAAATCTCGCGTTTGAAAATGTTCATGATTACAATACTTCCTTACATTCATTTGTATAAGAAAGTTAAAACGTCATTGATACAAAATGTATTAGAGTTATTTGAAATTTTTGTTTTGATTTAATGAATATTTAATTTTTTCAAAAAAATAATCTTTGTCAATTTGTATATGCATAACATATCGCATTTGAATTTATTTTAATATGTATTTAAAATGTAATTATTAACTTATTAGTAATGCCATAAAATTATTTTCAACAAAACATCACCGTAGGACTTTTGTACTTGCATGAATTGTGATATGGCTTGATATTAAATTCCTGAACAGTGTATTTTTACATATTATTTTTACATCAGTAATGCTGTGATATCACTTTGTTTTCAAACAATTGTACAAAAAAAAAAGAATGTTAAAACAAAAACAGAGTTACGTCCGTATTTGCTATTTGTTTATGTGTAATCTGCAATTTTAAATCTGCATGCCAAAACAACTGAACGTATTTTATGTTATTTTTTCAGGATAAAAGTCGTGTCTTTTTATTTCCTGTCTATTTAGGTCCGTAGTAGTACACTGGTAAAAAGGGCGATTATCTGCGGTTCCTTATATAGCCATCGAAGCCTTAAGGACCGGCAGTTAATGGCGTATTTTATTGTGACCTTTTTTCACGCATACAGGAATGCGATCCATCCGGAGGTCAGAGACATTCCCATTGCAGGCGAAGGGGTATGTCCATGAACTTACGGGCCATTTTCGTATATAGTTAGAATGTCAAGGACTTGTTTGTTATAAAACGCATTTTATTGGGCTGTTAAGGAAATGGCAAATAAGCGAAATTAACGATTTCTCGATATAATAAAAACATACCCATCTTACTGGAAATTTGTTTGTTTTTAAACTCTTTGGAAATTTAATATCTTAACAGAGTTTGTAACGTTCGGAGAATTCAATTACGGAAAGTTTACAAAAAAGTTCTTCGAGAATCACATACATATACATACATACACCCGAAATGGTTGAATAATTATTAGAAACTGCAATACTGTATTATTTCTACATATAATTTAAGAAAATTTTGTGATTTATTTATATTATTTACTATTTTGACTTATTTTATTACTTTATTTACTTAAGACTTTACCCAAAAATATAAAAATTATAATGGTGTATAGTTGAATATTGTCACTTTAGCGCACCAAAGATAGTCGACATATATTAATATATTTGTACATGTACTTGAACAGATGAATAATTTGCCATGGCAGCTTACTAATCAAGTCCCTTCGCCAATACAAGCCTTACATTAATCACGTCTGTGATGGTGTGTGGTTTCAACCAAACCACATAGACGATTAAGTTATTCCGGGTTCCGGAACGATTTATCACGCGGATATTAAGATAAAATAATTTGTTGGTTAACAACGTCAGCAGTTTCTATATAATAATTGATGACTGTCTTCCTTGTATCAGCAACTCATGATAAGAAGTCATTTAAATATCAATATTATTATTATTATTATTGGTGAAGATTTGAAAAATTGTCGTAAATACGTTTGATAATTATTCGTGGCAAGAAGTAATTTAAATAATAATAATTTCGATGAAGCTTCATCAAATCATCTTTAAATTATTTTAAATTCATTTAAATCCATAGATTTTTAAATCTCCTTAATTACGTTCTTCATTTGTATTGGCAACTTCTGACAAAATGAATTTTTTTTGAGAAAATACGAGGAATCTTTTTAAACATATTTCTATCATGACAATGAGTCTTTGAAGCAATTGATTCTTAACGAAGTTTGGAAAATAATATTAAAAATGTTTGAACAGCAGCTCATGAAAGAGACCATTAAAATCAATAGATTTTTGGTGAAGCTATTGAGAATTCGTTTTGAAAACGTTTTATTCATGTTTTGCCAATAACAAATCATGAAGTCATTATCTAAATCAGGAGCATAAAAGAATCTTGTAAAAAAAATGATGTCAAAACTTATTTCCGCATCGTCTGTAGATACTGATTTTTATGTTTTTATAATTGCGTAATATTTTTCGTATGTACGGTGGGAAGTTTGCCATAAGTTGGTATGCCGTAATCCAGTATAAAACAAAACGGATTTGCGAGGGAAGAAGAAGTTTTTCGTTGGTTCGAGCAGCAGCAGACAGAGGCGCTGTGTTTGCTTCCTGTTTTGCCGTCACGGGCTCGGGCCTTGAGGAAAGGGATCTAAATGATAAAAGTGGACGTGGTGCGATGAATGACAACAAGTCTTAAATCAATAGGCGGTGGTGTGGTGTGTGTGTTAGTCAAGGACATGTGCGAATGACACGTGTACAAGATTTGCATAACAACTTCAGCGTCTGTTTGCATACACAACTTTACAGCACCACCGTAGGTAGGTAGGTATACGTACTGTTGGTTGTAGCAGCACTACATATGTATGTATGTATGTAGGTAGCTATAAAGTAATAAGTTGGACAACAAATTTAATCAAGCATCCGCTAATGTAGGATGTGTGTGGGTATTTATATTGGATTTCATGTGTGGCGTATCATATTTCAGCATCTTGCACCATTTATGGAGCTTCGGCAAACGTGTACTACATTTTCAGATTTCTTCAGAACCTTTCATTTACTTATAATCAAAGGAAATGATTTGGTATATTTATATTATTTCATTACAACAAGAGTTCGGATAGATATTTCGATAGTAATAAGTGTACGATTCATACTCGGATTGAATAGATCAAATTACGCCTCATTTCCGTGAAATTGGTTAGCTTAAGGTCAAACAACAGTAATATTTTTTTTTTATTAGACCAATTTATTATTATAAAAATTAAAAATAATATATTTTTTATCTCCAAAACGCTGTATTCAAAGCAAATTATATATCTACCAAGCATTTTCTTATCCAATCATGCATCGACTGATATTTTTTTATAAAAATAAATCTTCTATATTTTTTTTGTTTTATTAATTATTTATTAAGGACAAAAATGTAACAACGTGTCTTAAATTCTTTCTTATTCAATAATCAGCTTCTTCTGATTGATAATACTGGTTGGTGGTAGCGCCACCATCAGAAATAACCCCGAACGGAGCGGCATTACTTCGAACTAGACGTAAGACTGCAGATTTCATAATTCTGCATGGCTACTTTACAAAACGGGGCACCTAATATATGTATCTGTTTAAAAGAAATCAAAAAACAGACACAATCTCCTCATAATAATACTGCATTATTTAACCGCTCATTCTGTTATAGCTGCATGCCCCCTTATAAATAATAAATTTACTGTGAACAATCAATTATGTAACACCAGTACTTTTAACTGCCATTTCAATACTTATATCTTCAATAAAATATTGTAAATGTTAGATATGTATATTGATTTGAATACTATACATATATTTAAGTTCAGTTGTGTTTGTAAATGTTTATATTACAACCGTGTTTTATATTGAATATTGTAAAAAGGTTAAGTTGAACTTTGCCAGTAAACAAAATGTATTGTTATTATGATTATATTGTTGTATTTTTCTTTTAAATGTTAAAATTCGTTGATTCTGAGATTATTGTGAAACCAATAAGGAAATACGGTAACCAAAGATACAACATGTAAATTCACTCATTATTACAAATAAGTAGATATAAAATCATACACTTTTTTGTTAAATATATTGATGCTTCATTTATTTGGTTTGAATTCGGTGCGATTGGCTATAGCCAAAATAGTCGTAAAGGAATAGGACCCTTATAGCAAAAGCATATTAAGACCAAATTAGTACCGGCCAGTGATAATTCGACCTTGCAGGCGTTGGATTCATTTGCGCTGCTATATACAAGAAAAAACTTGAAAATTGTTCTATTTAATTTTAAAGAAAAATGTATTTATACGGTAAAGACATGTTTAGTTTATATTTGTATGTTGTAAAGTTATAAGTTTGACGCATTTTGTGATCATTTTCGTACATTTCGTGTTTCTCATGTGACCAATTTTACTATCTCAAATGGTTAGTAAGTATTTAAACAATTGTTTTCATAGTTTTCTATAGATCCTAATAATAATATTGTATTTTTTTTTTAATCTTTCAAATGTGTTTGTATAGTGAATTTTTTCAATGAACTTTTGGTATGAAATTATTATTTCCTTATATGTAGTAAAAAGTAAGTCTTGTAATCTTGAAATATTTTAACGGATATACACGTTTCAACCTCGTCTGAATCGAATGTGACTATTTTCGAAATGACATCTTTGTGTCTGTGAACGCTCTAGAACCAAAACAGTGGACCGTAAAATTGTGAAACTTCAAATTTAAATCTGTTATATGGTCTATATGTGCAGGAAGGGTTACATATATTCTTTGATTTTGGATTTAGGGCTACGTCACAGAAATGATCTGATGTGAGCATGTTACAGACACTATATATAGCTGTCTATACTGTCTTGTACAATCGTACGACGAGCAAAAATATGCGTTTCAATCGGACCATTCAGATAAATCAAAGTAAGTCAAGTGTTAATTTTTGTGTATAGGCTATAAGGTAGAAAAGACGTTCGCTGTCAATTGTTGACGTGGCATGACGGGTCGTAACGGCTTTTATCACATTATTATTATTATATACCTACACAGACACACACACGTCTATTTATAGATCAATACGTAGTCCAGTCTAGCGGAAACGTCATTTCAGATGATATATTCTTTTTTATTGCGTTTGGATTCAACGGACTTCTACCTGTCCTTATGTTTAAGGATCAGGCCTGTCAAACTAAATCAGAGCAAAAATGTATTATCTCCCAGTCAGAAAATAGCCAATTTTTTTAAGTCGACGAGTATACTTTTCATAAATATACAACTTTTATATCGGAACACTCAGTTATCATCCAGGAAAAAGCAATTTTATTATGTTTTTTCAGTAAATTTCAGAGTATATTATTTAAATTCGTGACCTAAAGAAATCATTTTTATATGGACTTGATATTATTTTAAATATATATATATATAAATAAACACATGTAAATTTAAGTTCTTTGGGTTATATGAAAAATAATTCTGAAAATATTCGTAATATACGAACATCGTACGTTCTAATAAAATTTCATCAAAGAAATCTTTTCCTCCTGTTACAGCTCCTTAGTCTTCTTCTTACATGATTTATTGTTGACAATAGATGCGTCCGAAAGACTAGAATAACCCGGAAAAACAGATTTTCCCCGCCTGCCTTTTATAAATTGCTTTAATAAAACCATAGAGATTAACATAACAGAGATAAAATTAGGCCTGTATCCGGCCGCAAACGAACATCGCCTACTCGTCGTCGCTCGTCGCAAACACAAAAAAAAAACACGGTCGATTTCTATTCTATTTTTTTGTTTCCAAGCGTTCGCGGCGTATATAGAGCATTTGTTTTCTTTTTTGTTTTGTGCCATCTAGCCTGGACGAAGGAGGGGGTATCGGTGTGTAAGACATTGACTTTGAGATTTTTGTGGAAAGTAGCGTGAAATATTTTGTGATAACTCACTGACGACGACGACGACGAGAACGAAAGAGCTGCGGCTCGGCTCGACTCGACTCGGCGCCGTAATGTGAGTCCTGGCGTATGGCAAAAAATACGCCTATAGACGCACTAACACACTAAGGTTTTCGAGTAAAGAATGAAAGTCGCGAGTTGTATACACTATGCATACATGTTGACCCTATACAGCACAAAGGTGACATGCACATGTTTGATTGATTTACGTGATGTGAAGTTATCTATACTTTAAGCAGAAATCTCTACTAGTGTGAATTATATTCACAATTAATAAAATTGTTTACACAATAACTAATATTTGTCTACTAACTGCAAACAAATTTAGAGTTTCAATTTTAATTTAATTGTAATAAACAGTATACTACATCTATTTCTTAAAATATATATTTAAGTTAAGAATGATTCAAAATTATTGAAATATAACCTGCAACCATAACGGTTTAAAGCGTTTCTTTTCTGTTTAGTCCGATTAATATTTGTAAACTTAAATATATTCACAATAAATTAACATTTATCAAAAAGGCAATAAATTTCATTCCATCTAAAAAATATTAAATTTAGCTGGAGTGTCCTTCACTCGACTTTCTAGTATATATATATATATATATATATATATATATATATATATATATATATATATATATATATATATATATATCTGAATCGAAATCGAGTACATAGGAATTTGTGTACATGCTATTTTTAACATATGCAAATATCCAGTATCTATTACAGCAAAACTGTAAATGCAAAACTTGTTGAGAATTTAAAAACTGCGTCGATTAAGTGTAATTTATATAAATTAATAAATACAAATTCTGGTTGCGACTGCGATGAAACAATATCAATATATATTATAACGACAGAAACGTAAATGTAACATGATCATATTTAAAGCTTTCGTAGTATATAATCTATGTTTCGAAAAAATAAATATTTTCATGATTGCAATAATTCCTTATAAAATAAAATCTTCTGTTCCGAGAGCGTATCATTATACACTTATTTTATAAGGAATTATTGCAATCAAAAGTAAATGTACTTTCCATACTCGCCGCCTACTCTAAAGATAAATATTTTTGCTTATTAGCGTAAAGAGCTATAGGAAACAATTAATTCCTCAATTTAAAAAAATAAAATAATAGCGATATTATTACTTCTTTATACGAATGTATATAAAGAAATATTGTAACTACAAACATTTTCGTACTCGAGATTTTTACCGAAATAAACATTTTGAGCCTCCTTGAACTGATTTCTGTATGCGTTTCTGTGTGTCTGTGAATTTGTGCTTCATTTTATATTAAAATGATAAATGTTGAAATATTAAATTTCGATGGATTGGGCTACACAGTACTCGTGTATAATTGCAAAATATGTTTGTACCAATATGTAAATACTCTACGCAAAGAGAACATAACTATAACAATACGTCGGTCGGCCGGCGCGGCGGTCGTTCGGTCAGTCGAACAAAAGCAAATAATAAAAGTTGTTTTTGCCTGAAGCAGAAAAGCACGAGCGGCGGCTTCATTTTGCATCATCCGTAATCGTTGTTTTTCATTCGGAATTTCGTTGCCACGGTTACACGCGCTATACAAAGTAAATATGTGGCTATATAGATTAGCCAAGTATTAGCTGTTGCGCATCACTTTGTTCACAATAGTAATAATAATGCATTTTTATACCAAATGCCAAATTACAACTCCACCAAAACACACACACACATTTAATTTCCATTTATATATTTAGCTTTTGCTATAATATTCCTCTATTTACATACACATCCAACGTAATGATATTTGCCAATACAGTTACAGAACCATGGCCTATATATATATATATATATATATATATATATATATATATATATATATATATATATATATATATTTATTTATTTATTCATTTATAACCAAATCTCGTCTATAAACATCGCCTCTGAAATTGTTTTCGGCAATTTTCGAATAGCAGTTAGTTAATTGAATAGTTTCAATAAGTGTCAAAGTGTCTTGTTGGATGTTGGTATAGATATTCGTTAATTCTAGGCGAAAGTAATAAAATTTTAATCAACGTAAAAGCCTCGCTTTAACAATCAATTATCAAATTAGTTGGCCCTAAAAACTTTCGCTTCGCAGTTAAACCGAATTTTAAATAGATTGAAACGCACACGAACACGCACAACACTATAGCCAACTAAAGTTATTGTTGAATACATTTGTTTAATCATTATATATATATATATATATATATATATATATATATATATATATATATATATATATATATATATATATAATTCAAGTGATCGGACACGGACTCACAGCGTCAGGTCACCTGGGAAATAAGACCACAATCAAGAGTGCATTGTGTCACCTCATCACAGAAATTTACTACGAAAAATAAGAAAAGATCAGCTGTGCTTCATACTGGTTTCATTATCTACGTGTAATCAAAGAGTATACATTAAAAACATTTAATTATAAATCAGTTACCAACTTGCTGTCATTATTTAAATTAATATTTTAAAAGCCGACTTAATATTCCCGAAATAGCATAAGAAATAATGAAACCTCGAAAATTAATAAACAATTAAAAATGTCGGAGTGGTTTTCACATTCTTATACTTTCAACATGTATATTACATTATGCTTCATTCTGCATTAATTGCATCACAATTTATTGCAGAGCGATTTTTCAGTGGTAATTTACCGATAAATTACTAATTTTCAGTCCTTAACTTTTATAAGAATTACTTTTCTTTATTTCAAATTGTAACAAAAGTAAACTATTACTTCCGGTTTAGATATTGCTTACAAAAACAGGAGGTGCACATCTGAATCAGATTAAGATTAAAGTTTCATAATTTTACCGTCAATAGTTTTAAATCTAGGGGCTTGCATATGGCCCAAATGGCCACCTTCTACTTGTGAAGACAAAATTATAATATATATCTCAACTGGTAGTAACAGGTTATTCTTGCTACTTATTTTATATCACGAAAACAGAATAAGTCAGAGAAAAAGTGTTTGTTGCAACAACTTTTTCTGAAAAAAGAACCTTCAATTATTGTAAAATAATGTTTAAAAATAGCATGATGCATACACATTTTCTTAATTACCACAAATATTCATATTGTTTCATAGCAATGGTATAGAATGAATTTTAAACAAAATATAGCAATTTTATGTTATTTAGACAGGGAATGAATAAGAGAGTCTAGGGAAGGCCACTTTGACATATTTTACAATTGAGTTCAAATAAATGTAATGTAATCACAGTTTTACAATTACCGGTTTAGGTTTCTTTTCATAAATATAATTAGTTTCCAGACATATATTAGATATTTTAATATTATTTATATATAACATATTTAAATATATAGCGTTACATACACACACACACACACACACACATAATGTGAAATATGTCCTTATAATATGTGGTCAATATAGTTGAGGGAAGCTCAAAACCTGTATTGAAATAATCGAATATATACGTTAGAAATTAACTTACATCATTATATTTTAATATTTGGTTTGTATAATGCGCGTTGCCGTAATAATAATAATAATAATATATCTTCGGTGTAATGCGCTGAAGAAGAAGAAGAAGATGACAGAAAACTGACACAATGTAATGGTAATAAATTGTGAAAAATAATTTTCACGCGTTTGAAACTTTGTTTTCAACTAAAGTGTAAGCATTTTCTTGTTCCTTATGCAGAGTGAGAGAGAGAGAGAGAGAGTGCTTTTTGGTGAACTTTGTTCGGTCTTAAATCAGCCATACATATATATAGGGACGTTAATGATCCAGTAGGCCAGAAGGGAAACTTTTCTAAATTTGTTTTGCGTTTTGCCATTTGCCTACATATATATATACTTGAATGTATGTGTGATTTATGATGGTCCAAATTAAATCCAGCCCCCCGGACCAAGACAAACAAAGGGGGGCTCAGTGCAATTAGCAAAATTAAATTCGACCCACAAACATTTTGCCCGTGCGAATTGAAAAACATTTTTTATGGTAATAACATTTCCATCATATTACTATATGGAATTACTAAACAAAATGTTTAAATTTTATGTTAAATTCATAAAGAAATACCTGAATTCTTTTCATTATATTTATTAAAACATATTTACATCCGTATTCATAGAGTCTCCGCTGAAGGTGCTTCAATATATTAATTTTAAAGATAATCTTACACTATTTGACATTTATTTTACAAAGATCTATAAAGATAAGCAAGGTTAGATTTAAAAGCAAGTTTTAATTATTATGAATTTAATAAATACATTTTCTTTAAAATCTATAATAACAACAACTATTCTATAATATTTTTCCAGATTATGAAAACAAACTTATATTGATATGTTTGACCTTTGGTTTCATAATCTGGAAAAATAGTATAGAAATAATTAGTTTTATAATTTTTCATGTATTCAAAAAATATTAAATTGAATATTTTAAATTTTGAAATAAGTATTTGTAATTATGTATCATTAACCTTAAAGTTCAAATTATGAAAATAATTTTTATACATAAAATATCAAATTTGTTATTAATTTTTTAAATATTTAAAAATGTCTAAGTACCAATCGAGGGACAACTAATATTCAAGTATACCTATATAATATATATATATATATATATATATATATATATATATATATATATATATATATATATATATATATATAGTATATATATATATATATATATATATATATATATATATATATATATATATATATATATATATATATATATATATATATATATATAGTATATATAGTATATATATATATATATATATATATATATATATATATATATATATATATATATAGTATATATTTCAATTCAGGGACAAAAACTTTTTTAATTCGAGAATGTTACAGACACATTTTAAGTACGGCAAGCAAACTATCATTTAAACAACCGAATGATATAAATGTACCGTGTTGGCTACCTAACGTGCATATAATATACTCATACCTAGTTTTATATGCAACAAACTTCAACACAATTAACCTAGTTGCAAATACAAAAATAATTCATTGAACTGTTTAGTGTGCTAGTTTCTGAATGTGGTCGATTAAAACTAACGGTTTCCCCTAAACTTTTAAAACTAAGAAATTTATCCAGGTCCACTTTGTATGTGTACGTATAATTGCACTTGTTTGAAACTTTGTTTTAAAATAAATTCAAATTTGTAATCATTAACGGTTATGTGACCCAAATAAAAATATGTATTTTCTATGTATTTATGACAGAAAAGCAAATCTGAATCAAATTTTTGCGTCAGAAATCGGTGGCCTACTTGTGGTGTAAATCACCTCGCGTTTGCAAGCCTGCCAACCTAAAATACCTGGCTGTCAAAAATATACTTATGAATTATTCAACAAAAGCGCTAAGAATACGACACTTATTACATCAGCAATTTGTCACATACAGTCTGTATATATATATATATATATATATATATATATATATATATATATATATATATATATATATATATATATACGCAATAGAATTAATAAAATCCCGAGTAATCTCAGTATGAATGACGATTTCGCTATATATTACACTTGGTGACGACGGAAAAAATTAAATCACTAAGCTGCAGGCATTAGTGCGGGTTAAGCAAGTATAAATGTGCGCTCGCTACAACGAATTGTCAACAATTTATTCAACGGATTCCAGTAATAAATTCAAATTATCTCCAGTTTTATTTTCCTAAATATTTGCCAAATGTACAATGCATAAATTCTGCCTAAAGCCCTTATTTTCAAATATATTCGCAATAACATTTCCACAAGATAAAAGGAAAATACGAATAACTAATACCATTCTCTATCCCTGTCACTCTCCTAGCTACTACTAGTTTTTGTCGAAAAGATAATTAAATTGTTTTCCAAATCAAAACAAGCGAAAACAATTTGTGTAAATCTACGGAAAACAATTTAGGAAGCAAAGACAGGAAGTTGAGGGCGTGTTACTACGTATAAGAAATAGGCAATATATACAAGGTGATGAATTGAAATGACACACATACAGACATTTATAATCTATTTTTAGCTCGTCCGTCGTATGCTTAGAATATATGTTACTAAATCACATATGTAAACATATTTTTACGCCAATGTATTTTTTGCCTCGTCGTACAATACCATAAAGGAGATGTAGTGTTTGGTCGTGTGTCTGTTATATTGACAAATTCAATAAATATTTGCACTATACTCGGTCAATCAAACTTGAGTTTGGGCCTCCAAAGGTACTTGTCCAATTTTCACTAAATTAACTATGCGTTTAGATTTTTTTATTTGAAAATATCAAAACTTAAAAATTTATTTGATAAAATATAATTTTGAAATTTAAAATATTCAATAAGACAATTTCTTTATTTTTGTGAATCTATTAGATTTATGTTTGCCAATCAAGTTTGTACACATGTTTGGAGTTTTTCTTCAAAGTTAAGTGGTTGTAAAAAAGTTTTCTTTATTTAAACAAGCCTAGGAACAACGCATCTAAGCTCACCTAATAAGTAATATATGCGGGGGAAAAAATGTTTTTAAATATTTTAGCCTTTAGGTTATTAATTTGAAAAATTGTTGTAGGTATACAAAGTTTTCCATTATTTTTTGTAAACTATGAAAAATAAAAAAAAAATTTGGTGCATATTTTAAAATTCAAAATTATAGTATTTAATAAGTATTTATGGCGTTTGGGTGACCAATATGAAAAAATCTTACACGACTGATTGCTTTAGTTCTTTTGTACTTTGTACAGTGAGCTAAAAATGTGTGGTAATGACCATGTATTCCTTATTTTTTCATTGATTATATACGCGCCACACGGAGAACTGAAGGTATTGGTGCCGCTATGCTTGTTTACTACTACATGTATTATCTTCCATCTTCCCAGTATAATTTAAAGGTAAAATGCAGCTTTAAATTATTTTATCGATATTTCCGAAATAACCAACCAATTTTTAATAATAATAATAATGTACCACCCTTAATTAAACTAAATGCAACAATATTAATATTCCAAATAAATAACTTATGTAAATAATATATCCCCTCAGTATATTTTACAGGTTAAATATAGTGTTTAATTAAATATTAGTAATTTATCGTCTTTTTAAGAAAATTAATTTGTTCCTTATGGCACTGCACGTATATTCAACATTTTTCTATTCTTTGACAAAAGAATAATGTTTTAAATAATTTAAAGATAAAAGAATTTCTAGTTTGAAACAAATGGAAACTATTAGGAGCAGTTGAAGAATGACATATAACTATTACCTACTTTAGAACAGAAGGCTAATTAATTTTTCGAATTAAATTCACAATAAAGGAAAGAAGGAAACATAAAAATAAAAACTTTTCTAGTGATTATACGTGTTTGTTTTCTGTGTGCAATATTCTGTGTGCAAATGATGTGTATTCAGCGCCATTTTCAATGGTTCAGTTAGAGATAAGAAGTTGTATAATACCAGTAGATTTAGAGTGTAACTGATATACCGGTTCACAAGTTACTATGAATAGAACTCTATTGTATTTAGTTCTATACTAATCATACCATGCATTATGCATTTGACTATATTTGGCGTTGACATATACTACGTGCTTGCTTGCATACATACGATACACTGTTGGACTAGAATGAGTTTTGCATTTTTAATCATTTTTAGAATAATAGCTACTTTTAGGTAGCCGTACAATATGTGCACAAGAGCTGCTAACACATAAATTCATTTCACGTATCCATGCTTCCGATAATAATGCATACTACTTACATATTTGGATTATGTTGTACCCTCATAAACTGAACTTATGAAGCTGCACCAGCGCTGAAGCTATTTAAAATACATATATTGTGATTTTGCGACTACCCTCGTAGATGCCGTCGCATTTAGAATGTAATAACTTTTTTGCTTCTAGAGCTATAAGGTTCTATATAATAGGTGTATTGAATAGATCAGAATATTCTGCAAAGAAAATCACGGCTTTTCAGGCAGTATTGTAATCATAATTTTTTTAACGGAAATGCACGTTTTGACTTTTCTTGAATCGTTTCAAACTATTTTCAAAATGATCTGCCTGTGATTGCTGTACAGCAAATACTGTTGATGATAAAATTATAAAACTTTATTTTAAGACGTATAGTTCCTGGAAGAAAGCTTCATATTTTTGAAAACAATATCTTAACCGGAAATAATGGTTTCATATTGGTACTTTATCAATATCTCGAAATAAGTATGAGTAATGAAAATCACTTTTGAAAATAAAACACTATTTAATATGTACGTTTTATTGATTACTATAGATATTGATATTGTTTTACAGCAAACATTGCAGCAATTTGAAACAAAATAAAGCAATATTATATGTATAAGTAGATGCATAACATTTAAATTTAAATTTTTATTAAGTATATAAGTTCATAAAAATTGCATTTTAAAATATTAAAAAAAAAACATTTCATTTTTGCGTATCTTTTGATTTGCAACACCAATAATGTTCATTCATTTGCTTAGGTCAATTATAAGAATAATTAGCGGCTATAAAGATGTATTTAACACTTTAGCAAAATAATGACAGACGGCTTTTTATATATATATATATATATATATATATATATATATATATATATATATATATATATATATATATATATATATAATATATTATAGTATCTTGATTATAAGCTCGCCATTCGACGAGCTAAAGGCATTGGTATCTGCACCTATGCTTCCTCGAAATTATAAAACAATGTTAGGATTATAATTCAATCCTTATTTGAAATTCATTTCGTGTTACAATATCCAGATACTATAGATAATGTTAAACCTTACGCTTGTTGATTTTAATTTAAAATTTAAAATCATTTCAAATATTTGTTCAAATCGCAGATACTTTCTTAACCAAGTTTGCTGTTTTAATACAATTAAATTCCGCTGGGTTAATTAAATTATTTTGTCCCTCAAATAAAGTAGATATAACTTGAGCTTCACAACTTAAATCATTTTACTTATTACATTTATTAGTTTTTCGTACAAGGCAGTTATATTATTTGGTCGTGTGTCTGTAACATTTACCTCGTCGGCGAGCTGAAGGCATTGTTGCATGTACATATGCTTATTTTTATACAATTTAAATTTTTTGTTTACAAATTACATACTGAATTTATATTGTATAAAAATATAATTAGTAAAATAGTAAAAATGTATTTTGTTTCAGTTTCATTTAGAAAATTATAGTTCCAACATTTTTACTATTATTCTTACGAATAAAATTATTTTACTGTCAATATAAATCTAATTTTCTCTAGTGTAAAAGTTTTACTACCATGAAAATATTATGGGGTATATTACTTTCCTTACTACAATAATACCTTACCCTTATTTAAGAATTTCACCTGTGTGCCGTTATAGGGAATGTTCTCTCTTCAGCTATTAGTTGAAACAATATTTGTAGCTGATATTTTTAGGTAGCTAGTGTACGTAAACTAACAACCTATGATTAGTCTATAAACTAAAAAAAAACTACTACTTTATTATATTACAATTTTTCATTAATTATTTAATATAATAATATAATAATAAATAAACATTAGTTGCCTTTATAAGAATCATTCTTTTTATAACCTATGCCATTTCTGAGTTATTGAAAATGTGGCAAGAATTACTTCCGGTTAAGATATAGTTTTCAAAAATAAGATGTGCCCACCCGGGCTAAAGGCAAATCTTAAGTTTCAAGTTTCATAATTTTGCCTTCAATGGTTTTGGCTCTAGAACGATCACAGACAGACACACACACACACGTTGACGTCATTCCAAAAATAGTTAGATTCGATGCATGGATGTTCAAAATGTATATTTCCGTTAAAATCTCGAGTTTTCATGATTAACAATACACCATTATAGCCTTTAAAAGTAAATATGCGTAATTAATTGCACAAAACAAGAATTACGTTGAGTGTATTAAATGAAAACAGTGTCAAAATGTGTGCTTGAGGTTCGTAATATTGGGCACAACAATGTCCCTGTCCCATACCCACATATCGCATTACGCAAGGAACTCAAAATGCAGATCACGTGACCAGTCGCATGTGATGCGTAATATAAGCGCGTGAGTGTGAGAGAGCGTGGACGCATGTGTTGCCATCTGTAATAAACACGCGGCTGTTCTCGAAAATGAACTTGATATTTGTCATCTTAAACGCCATCGCCACTGCCACCGCCACAGCCGTCCGCACGATTTCTATACAGCCACTATATATATACTTCACAACAACGCATTCTGTGTATTTTCCTGGCTTTTCTTTCAATTTCTTTATTCTGTTTTTATCCGGAAAATATGTACTAAGCTTTTCTTTTTCCTACCATTACCCTCAATGGCAAACTCGTCTAAATTGTCACATGGACTTTCTTTTATTTTTGAGTTAACACATCTTGACCAGTTTCTTAAAACCCCTTACACTAAACGAAGCTTAAATTATTATTATTTTGTATTGTAGCTAAAATTAAAATAATACATATTTATACATTTGAACGAGTTTTAATTTATTTTAATGTTCAACTTAAATAAATATTTGCGTAATATTTGGGAGTTATGGAAAGTTATATGAAATTTGTATCTAAGCATTCGTCAAATAATTTTTAATGTATAATGTGGTTGCTATGGATCCGACTATGATTTTCATGTAAGTTATTTTTATTTACGTATGAAGTATTAGTCCAATCTATTTAGCATTTTAGTACGGAAAAAGTCCCAGAGGGCTGAAATTTGGTACACACGTTCTTTTGATGGTTCTAAATGAAATCTAAAAGGTTCCCAATGATTCGAGCTTGGGAACCCATGGTATTCAACCATAAAGTTTGAAATAAAAGCAATTTTGCAAATATTTCCGAAATTACAAGGTTCATATTTACCAAAAATGCAGTATAAGAAATTAATGTTCGTTAAATTTATTACAAAATAGGTTTTCTTTATTTTTTTAAATGTATAGGCTGTGAACAAATAATTTCTACGAGTATGTCTGTTCAAGAACAGGTGCGTAATCACCTTTGAAAATATATATTCATTTTACGTTTCCCTAGTTGGCACGCATATTATTTAATGGTAGTGGTAAAATGAATTTGAAACACCAATTATTGTATCTCGCTCGTTTGGTCGATTTTATGTACTGACTTTGTGACCACATCTTCTCTGAAGGTACTGGGCCGATGTTAACAAAATTTGGTATGCATATTACTTATGTGATCAAAAAGTTACAGCTTTAGCTAAATCCAATCGTTTCTACACGTCCAGAGTTATAGAGTCGCAACATTTGGGGTCCTTCTTAATACTTCTCTTAAAAATTGTTTGAAAATACTAATTTTTTTTTTTTAAATTTAAAGCTATTTTTCTACCAAATTTCTTTAAAATAATATCTCAAAGGCTCAAAAAAAAAATTATTAGAAATAATAGTTATGAAATTTAAAATATCAATTTTTATTAATTATATTACAACAAATTCAAATAATTAAAAGATATTTAATTATAATAATTATTCCTACAAATTGTGAATAAAATAGTATTATTTATAATAATTCTGAAATTTATTGTTGTTGCAATTAATCAAGAACAATCAATGAACAATTGTCTTTAATCATTTAAAAGAAAATCAAAATTCAATGATTATAAAAATAGAATTCTCATATGAGGTGAAATATATTTTCTAATTAAAAGAAAATCCATTTAATAGATTTTATTATTTTATACCTAGGAAGTGTGTTTAGTTATATTTGTAATGTTAATATTTATAATTTGGATATAATACATTATATACGTAAATTTACTCAAATCAAGTCTGTTTTTTTATTACATTTAAATTCGAAAAGAAAATCTTTGGATTTGCCCAGGTGTATTGCTGCAATATTCCTAAAGTCCTTGTATAGAAAATGTAGGTATTCTTCAATCGTAGATTATTTCCTCTGTCGTTTGAAAATATGGTTGGAATGAAAATAGTGGAAATAACACTCCTGATATTTCCACTGCAAGGCAGGCAATGTAACAAATATGTTGGTTCCCGGAAAAGTATCTAGGACATTTGTAGAGCTTTTTTTGTGTTTCTATGATAAAATATCGAAAGCTAGTGTATTATAAATCATGTGTGTGAGAAAAACTGGTGCACCAGTAATAGTGATCTATGATTCATGTACTGGACTATAAAAAATTTTATGCGTTTTCAAATATATCTGCTATAACATATATTGTACATAAAAACATTATATATATATATATATATATATATATATATATATATATATATAGCAACATTATCAACATTTGCTTGTACAGAAATTTCTTCTATGGCTTCTTGATTACAAAAATGTACATAATTGCATGTAAGTCCCTTCGCTCGCAAGACTAGCAACATTTGTGGTCACCGATTTGATTGTACCAAATTCTAACAATATTTATTTTATTCCAGAATTATTTATATATATATATATATATATATATATATATATATATATATATATATATATATATATATATATATATATATATATAATGCGCCTTAATTTGGCAAATCTTTTTTCTTTTTTTTTTATTAGGAGTTAAAAATAATTTTATTACGTTGGTAGTAACTACGTTTACATATGATTTGCGTTATTGTTTATGTCATTTGTGTTTGTTTGTTTCGTTTATTATGTTATAATTCGCCTTCTTGTAGTTTTACATTCACGAAGTAATAAGTATTGTAATCATGAAAAAATTCGAACTCGAGATTTCAACGGATATACACGTTTTGACCTTCCTTGAAACGATTGTGACTATTTTCAGAATGACGTCTGTGTGTGTGTGTGTGTGTCACTGTGTCTCTATGTGTCAGTAACCGCTCTAGAGCCAAAACTGTTGAACCTAAAATTATGAAACTTCAAATTAATACTTGTTTATGGTCTAGATGCGCACCTTTTATTTTTGAAAAGAATATTCAAACCAGTAGTGCATGTTTATTCTATGCATTTTTTCTCCTTTCTCTAATATCACGGCTGCACTAATGGCAAAAATAGTTATTTTTATAATGTAAGATATTCATATTTCGTACAACTTTTGTTTGAAAAGTTTCTTTATGAAATGTACCTGTTACGAGAAAACTGGTAGGGAAAATTTTAAATATCTAATTTACATTGCTATGGATTTGCATATAGTTCAATATCAATCATATCTGTGCCTGTCAATTTCTTGACAGGGAAACAAAATATAATCATTTAGATAAATGACATTTCAGAGTATTTCTGTGTAGTATTGATTGGTTTGTTTGGGGTATATATATATATATATATATATATATATATATATATATATATATATATATATATATATATATATATATATATATATATACACATATATACATATGTATATATATATCGGAAATAGAGTTCTAAACAAAGTTTCTCTTTGACCTGTTCAAGCAAATTTACAAATAATTACAATATATGGCATACATAAAATAATGTTGTACCAATGACAAAGCACAATAATTAGATGTGTTAATAATTATTTGTAGCTCGCCGTACAGAATGTACAAAGACCTATAGTGATCGGTCTATGTCTGTAACATTCACGAATAGAAAAATGATTGTAACAAAAATTTATTATCTCGTCGCCCTCAATTCAATAGTATATATATCTTAAATGTTTGAATCTCGCTCGGTCGTAAGATCTGGAGTTGGGATTCCTCTGAAGGTACCGAGTAAATTTTATCAAAATTGGGTATATATATATAACTTGAATGCCCAAAAAGTTCACATTATAAATCAATTGTCTGTACAGGTACGGACTTATATGGCCCAAAATACTGTTGTTAATAAAATAAATACAAAAAATTGTAATGTTTATTAAATAAAAATTGCCTATAAATTATGAGCCTAAAACAATAAAAAATTATAATTTCAATATTGAGAATCCTATTATAATTTATTTATTATATCAAAAACAAATTCTATGAATTATAAATCTTTTATATTTATTCCGTTTTTTATTATATTGTGATCCTAAAAGGATTATTTTTTAAATTTAGAGTATGTTTTCAATCAATCAATAACAATGGTGTTACACCGAGTGGTAGCCTAGGTGGGAGACTAAACCCGAACTATCTGATAAAGAAAGCACAACACCCAATATTATTACTAAAATTGTTTCCGCAGTGATGGACCATGATGTAAATTGACAACTAATATTTATTCAGAATTTAGAACTACATCGCTTGTGGTTGTAGTGTGAGGAAATATTGTAATTTATTCTGCAACCTCTATTTATATTTTAGTAGAACCGTGTAATCTATATTAGTACAAGCCCAATCTATTAGAATGTAGATTTCCTGGGAATAAATCCAGTACGGTCCATATAAACGTTGATTACCATTGCAAATTTACAAATGCTGCCAATCTGTCTGAAAATATCACCCTATGACTAAACGACATTATGATATTGAATTACAAATATGTAAGCTCACAAACAATTTGAATTTTTGCAACGGTTTTTATTTTTTAATATAAAGGTATATACGCGACAAACACTGTTTGCCCGCTTTCATTTCTGTCAGTATTTTTTTTTTTTTTCTTTTCTTTCCGGGAGCAGCGTTATGATGAGACAATTTAACACGTGAACAATGAGCATAATTTTATGCAACACTTTTTATGTTTAGTAGTTCGTAAGCAGAAAATTATTATGCATGTCTTTTATGAGTTTTTTATGCATTTAGCTGCGTGTGAAAAGCTCCCGGAATAAACTACACTAGAAAATTGTTTGAGATGTTAATTTTGTTCATATGCACATTCATAAATATATATATATATATATATATATATATATATATATATATATATATATATATATATATATATATATATATATATATATATATATATATATATATATATATATATATGTATACAGTATAAAAACTATTTCAGTTTATTATACATTTTATATGAAATTATCAGATGTTATTATATCAGAGATAACACACGAAAATAAATCATTTTTCTTTTTCCACTATTTATGGGTGCATGTTATCTTGACAGATATCAAATTTGATCTCTGTTATTTTAGTAGTAAAATCATGAAATATAATATCATATCATCTTTTTTATATGGCCTATTGCAACTATTCTTAAAGTGTGTTGAGCATTAACTGAAGTGAGCTAAGGTTTTGGCACCGAAAGACGTTGAATTAAATTACTTAACTTAACAATTGTATTGATGAAAATACATATAATTATTTATAACTATTTATTACACCATACTGTAAATGTAAGACGTCTTTTTAAAATTAGTTTTTATATATTACTTTTTTCCTATTTTTACTTTCTTATACAAATGTACATAATGAAAAATTGTAATTATGAAAAATATCGATCTCATGATTTAAACGAAAATACACGTTCTCATCATCCCTGAATCGAAATTGTGTGTGAACGGATTAGAGCCAAAACTGATGTAGGCAAGAATATGAAAAATTAATCTTAAGATTATTATATGGTCTGTAGTGCATTTATTTTTGAAATCAATGTCTTCTCTGGATACAACAGTTTGCTACTTTCTCAATATCTCGGAAACGCCATGAGTTGAGTATATAAAAATTTGTATATTATTTTTTTAAATATTCTTTTGAAAAATGTACCTATTATTATAGAATTATTGATTCACGGAAATCTAGCATGAATTCAAATAATGTAATATTTAAATAGATAGTGAAAGTATAAGAAATGAGCGAAGATCACTCAAGCTTTTTTGTTTAAAAAATAAACAAATGCGCCCAGGCTCACAGTGCTTAAAAAGCATTGAAAGTTAGAACTGGCCCACACGTGAACCTACGTTCAATATGGCTTAACTTATAATATTTATGATATAATATTTATATTTATATATTATATTATATTGACGAGGTTGAATGTTGAATTTCAGTAATACAGGTACGTCGTAAAATTGTGAGTGAAAATAGTAAACTCAAATTTGTTATGTGCCCGGTCGAACCCTAATTTTAGTATATTACCACTATAATTAGTAATCTATGCCAAATATTAGTACATTAGGTGCATTAAAAAGGAACTTAAAGGTCAAGATACCCTGTAATATATTACAAATTTGACCATAAGTCATATGTTTTGAAATAAGAATAAAAATAAATTACTAAAATAGTTCCCTTTTTAAATAAATTTCACTGAATAAATATCAAAGGTTGAATATTCCATTGGCAGCGTTTTTTGTACAGTCATCAATTCAGAGCTCTTCCCACTTCTAAAATTTCCTTATCGAATCATATTTCCCTACCATTAATCAATCACTTTGCATATACTACATTTAAACCCACAGAGCTAGTGCGTTCAACTGTACCAGATCGCAGGTTTATTTTTTTGGCTCTTGAGGTTAAAAAACAGCTTGAATAGAGCGCTGAAATCGACATTGAAAAATTGACTTCAAAATAAAACCAACAACACTCGTTATTGCTCTACCTTTATGCAGAACGCAGACGAGTTAAATTTAATAAACAATAAATAGAATCTTATTTTAAATTCGTCATTCGCTGCAATTTTACTTTCTTATACGAATGTATTTTAGGATGTATTATAACCATGAAAAAAATCGGAGTCGAAATTTTACGGAAATACACATTTTACCCATCCCTGAATCAAGTCAGACTATTTTTGGAATGATGTCTGCATGTGTATTTTATTTTAAACTATAGGCAGAATTATTAATTTACTCTTTCTACTTTCTCAATACATCGAAAAATGTTTGCGTTAGACAAAAAGTGATTCTTATAAAAGTTAAAAAGAAATTAAAATGTTTTGTTACTTCAAATTTCTTTTGCAAAATATATATAGACAGGTATGATGACAAACGTGATTTTGCAGTAAATGATACATTTTTCAAAATACTTTTTAATCGTAACTAGAATTGGCATTCCTAAATTATTTTGTTTAAAACACATGATTTAAACATCGACTATGTTGAAAACGTTTTTCTTTTAATTTATATTTTATTCAAGTGTGCAAAATCATATATTTTATGAATTGTTTAAAACAGAAACTTTCAGCTACAAATTATAAGGTAATAACTATTGCTAAAAAATATTTACGCCCAACAAACAACAATACAAGTTTGATTGTAATTCCTGATTACAAGCAGCGCATCATAAGATGCACTGTATTGTATTTGTTATATAGTTTCTTGTAGGGAATTCCCCGGTTTTGCGGGTATTACGCTTAGCGCTTGCTCAGTATACCCATGAATTAATCTTTCTGGTGCAAAAAAAGAAACGACATTCTCGCAATATTATTCTCAATAGATTGAATTAATAGTAACGTAAGTAAAATAATTTTCTCTGCTCCGCTGCTCCTAAGGTTAATTCTTTTTCCATTATGATATATGTATCCCGTAAGATTGGCTCATTTTTACTTTCTTTTACAAAGTAATAAGTAAGTAGGTACTGTAATCATGAAGAAATTCGGACTCGAGATTTCAACGAGTATACACGTTTTGACCTTCCCTGAATCGAATGTGACTATATTCGGAAAGACGTCTGTGTGTGTTTGTGTACCTGTGTGTCCGTGAACGCTCTAGAGGCGAAACTGTCGAACCTTAAATTATGAAACTTCAATCAAGACTTGTATATGGTCTAGTTGTGCACTTCCTATTTTTGTAAAGAATATTTAAACCGGATGTGCATGTTTACTTTATGCATTATTGTACTATCTCCAATAACACTAGAACGACTGCACTTATAGCAAAGGTATAATGAAAGATATTAATATTTCGTACAACTTTTGTTTGAAAAGTTTCTTTAAAATATGTACGAGAATGGAAATACATATATGTTATAAGAATTTTTCTTATAGTTTTCGTATTACTTATATCTGAAATGCTATGACAAATAAAGAAAATATAAATAATGAATGTCATATTGCGCAGTTTAACACAAATAGATTGTCTGAGAAGATGAATTTATGGTTTTATATTGAAGAAACAATATTTGATTGCATAATAAAGTAATAAGCTAATTGGTACAATATCAATATATGTTTCTAATGAATACTACGTAAATGATAGTCCTGTGTTGGCTACAACCAATTTTTTAAATTGATTAAAATAAATATGTTTCTATTTTATTAAAAATAAAACATGTTTTTTGCCAAACCTGAATATAACCTGCTAAAAACTTTAATATATTTAACTTAAAAAGAATCTCTTTTTCTCCAACTCGTTTTCGAGATATTGGAAAAATAACATGAGTTATCCGTTACTTTCAGTTAAGTTATTATTTTCTAAAATAGGTGGTGTACAACTCTAGAGCGTTCACACACAGATGAAATACCAAAAAATGCGTATTTCCGTTAGAATCATCAATATTATCTTATATGCATACATTTGTATAAGAAAGTAAGAACGATTTTTAAGTTTAAAAAAATGTTTGAATAATATATTTTCGTATTTCTAATTTAAAATTTAAAAAAAAAATCCGATTACTTTCGTGCTTATTCAATGTATAACACAAATAAAAATTAAATTCGGAACTATTCTTATGTCAATTATTTCGAACATTGTAAAATAATTTTAGAAACCTTAGTAGCTTATTAAAAATCTAATCTAATACATATCATTTTGCATAAAACAACTGAATTTCAATAGCATAAATAATATTTTTTTCTATAGGAATTATAATAAACTGTTCTGTGCGCAACAAAAGGTAATTGAATTCATTATAGTTATTTACCTAACAATACCTTTGTGTTTCAGCACAAAAGTGGGGATTTAATTTTTGTACTTCTTGATATATGTATGTATATGTAGGTAAAGTAGTAAATAATTGCGGGGAGTGCACAAGGCTAACGCGTTACATCACATATATTAGATGTTTTATCATAGATATATAAATACTCTAGCAGAAGCAGCAATCGAACTTATCATTAATGAATTTATCATAACTAAATAGCCCCTATTTTTGCGGTTGTATACTAAATTAGGGTTTAATTTAGGTTAGGTATTTTATTGAACAATTTACAATTATATATATATTAAGAATTTATTTGAGCAATGCAGAGAATAGGTGACACTTACCTTGTTGAATTCGAGCCGAATAGTAGTAGAAATATATGTTTGAAGTCGAAGTTGCAGTGGTCTGCCAAAAGTCCGGTGCTGGAGTCGTGTTTCGCGCGACGCTGACGCCGGAACAACTGACTATCAACCCACAACGTTCATGTATATCTGATGTTGAAACATCGGACTTTGGAACATGCGCCGCGACGTTTCCGTCACTCCCACATCAACCGATTTCAACTTTTCACCATTTACACAAATAACAAACAATATATATATATATATATAAATCTGTATATATAATTAAATACAAAAGCAAAACCACAGGTAAAATAAAAAGAAAATACGAAAGACAATTGTCTGCAACAGGCAGAAATAGATTAGTTGGAACTGCACGTGTTTTATCTTATAAATAGCAGGGGGCTGAATACATACGGTACGAGAACAATCGGTACATTAGAGGGAAAAGGGGTTATAACAAATGGCGATTGGAAATAGAATTTATCTTTTATTATAAATACATTTCAAATTATATGGTGGAGGTGCAAATATAAGAACATTTCAGTACTTCCTACTATGGTATAAATAGTAGATGAAATTTATTAATTATATATATATATACTTGGCTATCCAGTAGGTACTATGTGCCTGAATCCTATACTGAATTCAGTCTACTGCTCACCGATCCATCTGTTTAATTGAATGTTTTCGTTCTTTTTTTTTGTAAGTCTATAAAAATATATACCTTTTCATCTATATTATAATCTACTACATTATTTACATAAATTCGTTATACAATAAATAGCTAGTATTTTGAGGATTATAAAAAATCAAATACTAGATGTGAAGTTATCTGTGCTGTGAACGCCAACAGTGATTATCAATAAATTTACTGCTTCTCACAATTCACACATAATATATGTTAAACTGAGGTACTGCTTCTATTTTCATATTCTCTCTATTCACACAGATTATATTTGTTTGGCACTAAATAATAATTATAACGTTTAGGAACATGGTATTTGTGCCGTCACTGTAAAAAAGGTCTAGCCCTGCCACTGGTAGAATTTCTTCACCCTACACTTGACATTCTTATATGTATATATAATGAATTTGTTAAGTAGATATAACAATATTTATAGTAAAAGAAATTATATTTCTTTTGGGAAATTAAGATTGCTATGAAAAGTATTATGGGTTAAATGAAACCTTATATATTAAGTTGTATCGGTGCAACTGACTGATAAATAAACGTGGGAACTTGGTCCAGTTCAATATTAGAGTAAGCAGAATCCAGACACAATAATATTAAGCATTTATGTCCGGTCTGCAGAAAGAAGTAACCAACCGATGTATTCGAAAATACAGTGTAATTGTGCTGTAATTTCGAATAAATAAAAAATTGTGATTGTGATTGTCCGAACGTATGATTATTTATATGTGAAACCAGGCATTAGCATTATGTTAAAATTGAAATGAAAGTAAAGCAATTTGCATTATAAGATGTCCAGGTATTTTTAGATTGTCTATGTCTTCATACGGTATAAATCAAGTCGACTATTTCGTAAAACCTTGACAGAAAATCTGTAAAAGTGCCAACGTACACTTCGTAGAATTCCCCAAGCACAAGTCGCTGCCACATTTGCCGTCAATTCTGCATAAATACCTGCGGTTCGTATGCTGCAAAAGCATCAGGTATATATATATATATATATATATATATATGTATAGTATACGATGATAATACGATCGGTATCCGTTGGCGAAGTGAGTTCTTTAGCCTTGTATGCCATTACCGAGTACTACCGTCGTCGACTATATACCTACACCACCATGTGACGATGATGGCCGTCTGCACAAAACTGCTTATATCACAAACCATTGGAATGCGCATAATATTATTATATTAGCTCTCACCACTCTAAAACTAAAACTGCTGATCCGAATATATTCGTGCTTCCTCCATACTCGAACGGACCAACGAACGGATATTGCCATTTTTAATAAAAGGTTCACAGAATTAAATTGCAATTTAGTTGCATCAACTGAGAATACAGTTTAATTAATCATCTATACCACGACCAGGATTAGCGACGAAAATGCTCGTATATTTAAAGCTATATAAGGTATTGTGTTCACAAAAAATATCGACCACAAAAATGTAATGGAAATATCCGTCTAGAGGGTCCCTGAATTCATTTTGACTTATTAAAAATATACAAATTTCTGGCAACTTTCGCATGAAAGTTTTTGCGAAAAATATATTATTTATTGAAATATCGATAACGGTACAAATAATTTAAAACGTAAAAATAGAAATCGAGGTCTGCAAAAATATAATTATTCATTTCACTTCCGACTAATGCACACACTTTTCCCAGCGGTTCGGCCATTGATATTTCTGGCTTTCCAGTTCACAATCTAAAAAATATATAAAAGGTCTTATAATTTATTGGATAAAAAGTTATAATTAAGAAAAAATTATTAATTTTTTTTGCTTTTAATGTCCCTGTGCTCACCATTTGAAAAAAAAATTAATGATATAAAATATCTTAAATATGTTTGTTCAATTTTTTGAAAATTAAAAATATTGCCTAAGTACATTATTAAGGAGGGCTATACAATTAAGGGCCCTATAACTCCGGGCTTGTATAAACCATTGAATTTAAAAAACGACAAAGATTTCTTGGATATGGAAATTTATATATATATATATATATATATATATATATATATATATATATATATATATAAACATATATATATATATATATATATATATATATATATATATATATATATATATATATATATATATATATATATATATATATATTCTTCAAAGAATATACGTACACAAAGTGTTACAAGCGAATGAGCAACCCAAATATATAATTTATATAAATTTTCATAATTAGGGTAACGAGACATGCAGTTTTTTAAAATAAAATATTTGTACCAAAAAGTATAACTGTCTATTATCGTAGAACGAGCTAAAAACGTACCATTTACTGTAAAATATCAAATTAATAAATTTATGTATTTTATCTCTAGTTATCACATTTATTAAATGGCTTGATGATAATCGCACTATCAAAGAATGTCAACTATTAGGACAAAAGTAGTAATATTCTTATATTATATTTTATATAAGAGAAAGTCAAAAGTATATAACTGAAGATTGTTAAAATTATATTTATTGAAATGTATTTTGTACCACAATTACACATACCTTTAAGAAGATATATCTTAGTCAAAACATACATTTTGAGGATAAATATTATTGAATTTCGTTGAAATGAATTATATATCATAATTTCTACTTGTTTTAGATAAATTTAACGTTTAAATAAAAATAGTAATTTAAAATGATTTAAGTTAGTTAGATTTAGTGTTAGGTGTAGTCGGTACAATTCAACATTATATAAACTTCGCTTAGTGGTTAGTGTAGTTGGTGCAATTGGCCATCATAAGCGCTGCTTGTTGTATTTCAAAATCAACCAAATCATTTCTCCATCCAATAATAATATAATGTTATGTTACTTGATATAAGAATGTGTCGTTTAGTGTAACTGATTGATTCTGGAATGTATTTAAGCAAGTGTCAGTTAGTTGGTTAAACGAGGCGTCGCGACGCGACGGCGCAACGCAACCGCCTGTTGCAGCATTCGAACAGTGACCCCTTAAGAAAAGCGCTGCTAGCGCGATAGACTCGCTTGCATGTATGCATGTACGTACGTACGTATGTGTATGTTCAATGTACAGTCAAGTCTAGTACGTGCCCAATGTTATGTTACACCTAATAATAAACACACGCTTCACAAAGTTTACCTATTAAACGATATCGCAACAACCAACCCATTGTTTGTCCGTACCAACTGCAACCAAAACGTTTCCACTGATGTGTTTGCACTTATGGTGGCACACTATAAAGTTCATTTTATCAAAACCTGTCTTACGACTACTTCAAACGTGGCACATAAACCTTTTTAAATTCTTACTATTAAGTATACACATTTTCGAACCACTGACGTGGAAATGTATTAAAGTGCTGTCAATTTCTATGGCTATGTTTATAATTATCGATCTCCCTCGCTATACGAGGTTCTGGCTTCAAACGTTGGTTCCAACAAATCGCCGGTTAACTGGAAATTTACTTTTTTAAACATCAGTGGTGTTTTTTATATAAATAAAAAAAAATGAAAACATCCATTGAATAGACAATACGATGGGCTGTTACTAAAGGCACTATTGCCACCTATGCTTGTTCTTTTTCGGAATGTACCAATGCTATGTATGTACATATGTAGAGTTACCTAATAATAGTGATGGGCAGCGCCACCCACCCACCAACGGCTATAATCATCATCACCAGTGCTAATCAACTCGATGATTGATTGGTTCAATTATTCCATTGCACGAATAATACGCTCGCCATAGCTGGCTAGATCACGTCAGGTGAACAGATGGCCAATTGTAATTTAGCTCATATTACCTCTCTAGGTAGATGTATGTACTGTACTGTACCACTCACTCACTCATTGCACGCTGCATGTGCAGTACAACTCACTAATTTTAGAAAAAAAAAAAAAATTGTATTGTATAACTATTTCTTTGTTGCACACACTGCTACACCCGACCAAGGACATTGTGTCTTATATCTGCATCTTTATCTAACTGCAGTGAGAAAAAGATATAGATCTTAAATTCCCAGCAAATTTTAATACAATTTGAATAAATGTCAAAGCACTTTTTTTTATAAATTTATATTTAAAATAGAATAGTGAAAGAAATTTTTATTTGTGTTCGATTGATATTATAAGAGATATCATTTACAATTTATAAATTAAATAAATGACAAAAACCTTTTATTATTCGAAAATCATTCATCGCCTCTACCGTTCAACGTAAAAATATTATGTTTTGAATGTGAGATTTCTGTACCCCAGAATTGAAAACCTGCAATTCTGAAAAGGATATATCAACCGGATATACTTGTTTACTGGTGTAATTTTGTACCTATCTTGGCAATATTTGCATTTATAGAAAAGCTAGTTATGACGTAAGCTGCATCATAAGTGAGATAAACAGTACCCATATAACTAACGGTGATAAAAGATAATTAAGAAAATCACAAAAAAAAAACATTCTGAATAGTTTTCTTTTTTTCAACTAAATAATATTGATTTTAAACAAACAGCGAACCAATTATTTTGAAACCCTATAAATTCAAGCCCGAATATTACTGATGACTAAGCTTGTGCGTTCGCTATCGAAAAGCTTAAGCAATAAAGTGAAGCGTATGTCTTAAACTCGCTGACCGTTCACATTCAGATCGAAATGCGGGCCCCGAGATAATTTATTGGGGCATTTCCCTCACTATGACGTGCAGCACGCTGAGTTCAATGACAATGCGATTTCGGCGGGCCGATCGATGTCGGATAGGTGCACGGATTTAAATCCCGCGAATGAAACCCAACAAATTGATACAAATGACTTGTGTGATGATCGTCCTATACTATTCTGTGTGCTGCGTATACGATTCAATGCATTAATTCTGGATACAGCCCTGGATCGCGTGCCGCGGAATACATCACGCTATTTTTCGGCGTGTTTCATTTGTTTTATTATTTTAGCGCCGGGAAATTATGTTATTAGGCGAATTAATTATAATTTATTCAAGAATGTGTCTTCTATATAAATAAGCCTTGGTTGAATTATATATATATATATATTTTTTTGGAATTGCCCACATTTGAATTATTATAGCTCGTACGGTAATACAGAAGTACTAATGCATTCGGTCCTGTGTCTGTAACACTCATGAATTAAAAAATTAAAAGTTCTTATTTCGGCGCCCTAAATCCAAAAATGTATATAACTCATGTACTAGGATGTTAGTTGTCGCTCAGTTTCTCGTAAGACTAATCTCATCCGAAGATACTGGACCGATTTATACCAAATTTAATATACATATGTACGTAAAAAACGAAGCACCCATTATTAATACGGCCTTCTGAAACCCAAATATTCTTTGATATTTTAGCCCTATGCAAAAAGTCTGTATATTGCACCCATAGGCTATAGGCTAAAGAAAATATTTGAATTGAAAATTATAATTGTGAAATTTTAATATTTTTAAAAAGCTCGCCTTATAATGAGCTACACGCATTGGTGCTTACACCTTTCCTGTTTTGTAAGTTATATCGTGTGTGTTAACTTTAACCTCCAAATTATGTAGTGAACATTCAATGAAATAATTAAATATTTAAAAATAATCTACAAATAATTTTTTATTTTAAATTCTTGGACGAAGTCTAATAGTAAGAATTGTCATGTCTACTTATTTACCATTAATACGTTAATGCGATTGTACATTAAGGTGTTATATATATATATATATATAGGTTTGTTCATTTGTTCTACATTTCTTGCTAGGATCCTAATCTGTCCTTTTTTATTAGTGGAACAGAGATAATGCATGAATTGAACAAGTGTAACAGAAACGATACAATTTAGATATATTTTATGAAACGATAAATCCTGTTGCGTTTTATGATATATTATATATATATATATATATTATATATATATATATATATATATATATATATATATATATATATATATATATTGAAATTGATTTTTAAATAAGTAACCCAAGCGGAGAACCATCAATCCGAGATTCAATTTAAGGAATATTTAAAACAATCATGTATTTTTGTCTGCGACAGTGTTACAGACACACGAGTAGGCGACCAAACACTATAGCTTCATTGTACTGCACAATAAGCTAAAACATAATAATAGTTCAAGGTTAGTGACCCCCAAATCTGTTTAAAATAGCAAAATACAACACCAAAACATATGACTTGAGTTGGTTCCGTACTCCCAAGCCAAATGACAATCATATCTTACGAATGCCTCTGGTTGGCAACTGATGCTAGCGTCATTTATTATATAATTTGGTTGCTAGAATGTCGTCGGGACTCTGACTTGAGCGTAAAACATTTTTTACTAGGTCCATTACACAAAACATATTTCCGACAGATATCTACTCGACTCAATAAATCAATGTGTCTGTCTATGTGTGTGTGTGTGTGTCTGCTCGCTCATAGGTTTTACTGGTACATCGCACAATCGCAACACAAAACGCGAATGTTCGGTAAAAAAGAAAATGTGTGTAACAATAGCCACCGTTTGCCAAAAATTAATTGTCCCCTTATGTTGTTGCGTCGAATTGTTCGACTGTTAACTGATAGTTTTTGCTAGCAGAGTAGCACAACAAAAAATACATCGTTTCATTGGCCAGTTGGGTAATTAATTTAATAGTGTCGTTTACTCGTATTTCAGGCCTACAGGGTATCATAATGGAGGTTTCAATTATAATTAACCTAGGGTTAACTAGCCATTGCTAAACCATTAGAATGGTTTTTGCAACAACTAAATTTGTTTAGCAGATAATTAAAGCTCCAAATATTAACAACGAAAACTAGTGGCCTGCACCTCACTTTCTCATACATATTTGTTATGAAACTAATATAATTAATACTTTATACGATTGCCATGAAGCAATTTCTATCAAATGCAATTTATTAGTAAATTATAAATTTTTCAAAAAACTTATATGTAAATCACTTTTTTTCTAATTCATGCTGTTTTCGAAATACTGAAAAAGTCACAGACTTATCTTCCTTATTAAGAGGAATCCCCATAACCGCTGCAAACATAGCTAAATAAGGTTTCGTCGAACCCTTAAAACTCCTTTATTACAACATTAAAATGAATGAAATTTTTATTTTTCAGATAGCCAATATTTCGCTCTAGGCTTCTCTAGTTTTCGATTTTCAATATTTTGCTTAGATTTTTTTTTTATTATGTTCTATATTTACCATATTTTCAAATGTCCATAGTTTTTATTGAGGAGACAAATTTAAAAATTCAAAACTAGACAAGGATACATTGACTATTTTTCTATCGGAATATTCTAAAATTTTTATTCAAAAAAATGTATTAGCAAGTATTTTTAGGGTGAAACGAACGCTTCAACTGAGTAGTAAATAGTAGTAGTAGGCGCTACGATATTCGTGCGCTTCCCCCTTTACACCGACAATGCGGATTCGTCTTAAGAATCATAAATAATTATGCAAAACAACACTAGAACCAAACAATATGGTATATTTTTTACTATATTTTATTATTGTAGCTGTAAATTGGTATAGTTTTTTTTATAGAATATACCAGTTTCCAGCTTAAATAATAAAATTACGTAATAAAAAAAAACCATATTGTAGATATTATATAGTTCTAGATTGCTGTTTTACAAAATTTATAATATAAATCTAAATAAGTCAGAAATCAATAGATATTTACAGTTGCTTGACAAAGAATGAGATATTATGATATAAACTAGTCCAGCGCCGATATATATTATAAATTTACACAGTTTTCTACCCTCAACAGTTTTGGCTCTAGAGCGTTCAGACACAACCACACATAGACAGACGTGTGTTTCCATTAAAATCTTGAGTTCTAATATGTTCTTGATTACAATAAATTCATATTAAAATGTAAAAATGATCTTGTGACAATTGTAACTCTCCAAGTGGATGATTTATTTTTGGCGATCATTTGTGGAACACACTATATGTAAGTACATACATACATACATTATATATATATATATATATATATATATATATATATATATATATATATATATATATATATATAGAGTGAGAAAAGTTGTATATCGAAGTGAAGGATTATAATCATATTTATGGCCCTAGGCCCTTAGAAAAGTTGTTGACAGTTTGGTGAGGCCAATTTCACCCTGTCAATATTTAGAGACAGAACATATTAACTATTTCTGACATATATCAAAACCGAAACATGTTGCCATTATGGCGGGTAATCGCGTGCTCATATGTATTATGTATTCGCGTTGCACTATATACGATATAATATGACACGTTTTTATTTATTAGTTTATTTCTTTGGTACGATATATAAAAGTGTATCGGTATAATTTGAGTGTGTACAGTCAGTTGTGCAAATCTGATTTGTCTGGCCGCTGTTACGGTTAGTGCCACTTTTAATGTCGTATAATTAGTATGAGAGTGTACAGCGTGCTAGTGCTGTGAGCTTTTGCCACCAGATGGAACTTCGCATATCGTTCGCGAGCTTAATGCATACGAATTGCCTATATAAACTCTTCTGTTCTTGTTGTTGTTGTGTATTATTAGTTCGTTGCCTTTGCTTTGCCTTCTCTTGCACCACGACGCTATATTGCATATTTATTAAACTATTTACATTATTTTATATTTCAAGGTATCCCCACCGTATCCACCGACAAAACATTTCTTCAACTCTACAATTATTTCTATATATATTACACAAACATTTGTAGCTCGCGTCACTATTCTATGGCTCTGTGAACTCTAATATTCGATCGTTTGTCTATTATATTATCAGTAACTAACAAACTTAAGACCTTTATATGACCCGGAAGTGCATATCCAATTTTGAAAACGGGCAGAGAATCTTATAAATTTTAATCCCGTAGTAGTAATAGTTCCTATAGTTTTGTTGAAAAAATAATATTTCATACAAGTTTCGTTTGAAGATTTTGAAATTTCTTGTGATAGTAATAAATGAAGTGAAAAAAGTTCTTTAAGATTTTAACTTGCCCGCACATGATATTCCACAATTATATAAAAAAAATAGCATTGACATTTACAATATTGAACTAAATTTTAGGATACAGCATTTTTTTTTTTCAATAACTGTAGTTTTTTTTAGAAAAATAATAATTAATAGTAAAATAAAGAAAGTAATAGTATAAATATAGCACAAAGTTTCTGACAGTGCAGATTTTCATTTCGATTTGGAAGTTAAAATGGTATTATGTACCTACAAATATGTATATAATACATTCCATTGTTTGAATGCATCAAAGCATTATTATTATATACTAGGAAGAAGGAGCAATGATTATTTGAGTACGTAACAATAATAATACAGGGAAGTTTGAATAGAAATACATACACTATATAGATTCGCATCGTCTGGTCTCGTAACTTTTGTGTCAAGTTGTAGCTTTGTGTTGGTATCCTTTTGCACTCTACTCATACCACGATTACGTCACTTTCAGTTGTAATAACATATACGGTATACAACAATACAACTAAACTTAAATAGAGCTTTGTGTTGGTATCCCTTTGCACTCCTCCACTCATACCACCACAATTACGTCATTTGCAACATTTGACACAATCACATATACGGTATACAACAATTTACAGTTATTTTCTTGTGAAAACTAAACAAAAGTGCAGCATTATTACCTCATTCACTCACGAAACTATTTAAGATTACAAACTTTCGTTCAAGAAGGTAAAACAAAATATTCCAGAAAGTTCAACACGTAACCACACAAAAAGCGTTTCAACATATTTTCAGTTATACCAACATGCACAATATACAACTAAACTTTAAATAAAGCTTGTAATACTTTGTCCTAGTAATATTTCTTTCACAACTATTTCATAAATGTTCATCACACAATCACAATATTGGTTTAGTTCACAATACTTTTGGTGCAAGAAGATGAAACCATCATTTTAAGGACAGTTCAACACGTAACCTTAATTTTATTACAATACAATGCCCATCACTGAATTATTTTGTATGAGCTAACAAAGAATATATGTAATATGGTGTATTTATATTATTCTTACACAACTGGGAGCAGAAACACACAAACTATGGCAGTTAAAGTAAATGTACACATAATATTCTTGGAGAATTTGCGTTATTGACCCAATTGCAAAGAATTTTAATTGAAACATTCAAATTTTTTATTATTTTATTTACGTCAATGGTGCAACTTACATAAATTCGATACTTCTTCATTAACGACATTAGAAAGGTCTTGTAATTCATATTTCGTACCGAATCATATTTTCCCCTTTATAACAGATATTGACATATTTAGAATTGTTATTGCTTGTTCTAATTGCATATTTAATCCATAGATAAAGCTTTAGAATGGGCTATTAACTCGCATTGTACGATATCTCCCTGTATTTATAGGTAATGTACATGTTGTATTCATGGTTATATAATAATCGTAGCCGCAGTTCCATCGAATGCAAAATTTGGAAAAACAAGCTTAGGTCCAACGCATCTATGCGTTCAGCTCACCCTTTGGATAAAATCAGCAAAAAACAAGTAGCGAGCATAACAAAAATAGTGATTGTAATTTCATCTATTGCTGGGTAGTTTTGTTAATCTAACCACCAATAGATGGCATTACACTATATAATTTTTAAAAAATTTTTTGCCCCTAAAATCTAAAAATATGAAATAATGTTAAAGAAATAGAATTAAAACGTTTGCTTACAATGTATGCATTCATTTCATTTGTGTTTGTATGTAAGTTCTTAGGATTTGCGTAAAGTTCCGTATAGAAAGACGGATTATGTAATATGTATATGATATGGGCACCGTGTTAATTCTACAATAAAGTCATAAATTTATTCATATCAAAAGTTATAGAATTTAATCAAAAAGATAGATTTTCATACTCTATAGTCTATTGGACAAAATAAGTTATTACAATTATGCTTACCATAATTGATTTAATTTAAAAAAGTATGATTATTTTCACTCTCATATACTGATTGGCTGATGTTATCTCGAAAATAATTGCTTACAATTTTTTCATTTAGATTACGTGTCAGACATTAATAAGATATCTGCAGTACCTATATACAAATAAAACGTGGAATTTAAAAAATATTTTCTAGGGTAAAGAATGCCTGCTGGATTTTATTTATTTGTATTTTGCACTCGAGGGATGCTGCTGATATATTGTAAATAATAGATGGAGCGTGAAATCACATTTGCAAATAAAAATTACACAATTGAATTGCTCACTGATGCATGCACTTTTAAATATTTCAACGCTAACATACGATACATACATACATACACACTTTTCCACATTTCCATTTGTAATTTCCGGGAAATCTAAACTTTTTCTTTTTACTTTCATCATCATCATCATTATACTCAACATGGTTGGAAGATGACAGATTCGTATGTGAGTATCGGTTGGCAACATAAAAAATACAAATCGTAGCTACGTCACAGTTCAACAAGATTTTAGATGACAAATTATTTGCAAGTTCTTATGATACTTTTCGTCTTTTCAGAAAAACATACGCAACCTAATAATAGTTACACAAAAAATGGATATATTTAGTCATAATACATTTGAAAAACAATTTTAATTCAATGTTGTAAGAATATAGTAAATTATGTTTGTACCAATACAATTACTCTGTAAATGTAATTTAATCTAATCAAGTGTATATTATAGTACATGATTCTTTTACTGTAAATTTACTTTATCTATTCCAGTATTAATTAATTTAATACTGGAGTGGCCTTCACTCGACTGTACTTTCATAACGTATAATTATGATGATTCTACGATTGCTATCAAACAATATAAATATGTAATGTAACTAGAGATACGTAAATGTATGCTAGTAATTTTAGTATCCTCAACTTTTAAAAGAATAATTCGTGTCGTTTTTGAGATATACCAAACGTAACAAGCGTAAACCATCACTTATATATTGTTTTCAAAAATAGGACCATATTCAAATTTGAAGTTTAAAGTTTCATAATTCCTACCTTCAATTCAGCTTTGGTTCTAGAGTATTCACAGACACACACACACACGCACACACACAGCACATACTGATGCCATCAAGAAAATTATACGAATCGAATCAGGGAAGCTCAAAACGTGTATTTCCGTTAAAATTTCAATATGGCATGTAAAAGAACATATAGATGATGAAAAATTAAACTATTAAAAAGATGCACATATTATTTTATGTTACATATTAGTATATTAAATAATAATGTATATTACTTATTAATTTGTTTAAAATGTGAGCACGCCATTTTTCATGAAACTCCCAATAAAAACCAATTTGTTGTTTTTTAATAAACTAGAAAACGTGAACAAAAACCCTAATACAATTTTAATACAATCAACTTCGCCTTAAGACAATTTTCTTTGAGGTTTTTTTAATTAGCGAAAATTTAATCTGAAACTTCGTAAATGCAACAAATATGAACTGGAAAACATATTAAACTCATGAACTTTTCATCAAAAGAAAAATGAAGATAACCAGGCAGCGCGTAGAACAATTCCAAAATTATGGACAAGAACAAAAAAAGTTGTTTAATGAATAAAATTAAAAGTTTCTGATATTTTTATCTCTTTGATTACAAATTCAATTAAGGCACTAATTATAAAGTGCGCGAACAACGCATCTCATACTTCTATACACATACCCTTTAATTTTATGTATGTTTTACTTTAAACAAAATCAAAAAGGCACAACACAGACGTGTGTTATTAATTCGTAATGAAATGCTCGTTCCCGTCCCGCCTAAATATAACTGTGATACTTGGTCGCCCTTAATGCGTATAAAACGTGTTTCGAATAAGTAAGTAAGCCCTTAGTAAACGTCACTTTTAAAACCGCATTATTGCCGGATTACGTTTTAATCCTCTTAATATGCGAGCTCCGGTTCCGGTGTTCTCCAGAACCGGATTATGAACCCTCAAGAGGGGGCGGCGCTCTACGCGCTTTAACGAGGCGAAATTGCCACGATTTTTATGTGAAATTTTATTCAACTCGGAATAATTACTACAGAATATTATACATTTTTACCTATTAAGAAGTTTTTACCCTTTGTAAGCAAACAGGAACTTGATTAATTTATTTATAACTTTGTACATCCCGCAAAGATTTAATTATTAATTAATTGCATGTTGAACTTTTTAGTGAAAGCTACAATTCAGTTGTACAATGTTTTATTATATTAAAACCCAATTTATAAAGTGTGCGTATCTGTGTGCGTGTCTTTTTAAATACATGAATAAAAACGTTCTATTTAGTCCGCGTAGCTGTGTGTTCTGCTGTGTGCAACATAGAGTTGTGTATTTCATTCTAGCCGTAACGTACTAGTTCCGGTGTGTGGGAGGCTTTCAGACAGGCGCGTCTGACGTTGACTAATCACACACAGGGCCAAGCCCTTCCCTTATACACAGACCGAACCGGCCCTTTATAGAGGTTAACTTAGGTTACAGAATATACTATACACATACACTTGTGTCTTTGTGGCTATCTATTAATAATGTTTACTGTATGCGGACGCCAATGTATTCTATATTCTCAGATAATTTATAGGAAATCACTCAATAATGGCCCGACGTTTCGCTTCCTTTTGACCTACCTTCAGATAGGTTTCTCTTATTTACACGGCCAATACTATCACATGCATTCTTAGCTCGTCGTATATAACTACTGTTTGGTCGTGTGTCTGTAACATGCTCGGATCAAAAAAAAAAAAGAACTTATCAAAAAATTTTTGTATTTATGCCTTGACTAAAAAAATATATATCTCATATACTTGAATGTATGTATCTCGCTCGCTCGGTCTAAAGATCAGAGTTTGTGACCACAACTCCTTTGAAGGTACCAGGCCGATATTAATGAAATTTGATATACATATAATGTCTACGCTCGTGAAGTTCCTGTTAGATTTTATATCCAATCGTCTCTACAGGTCTAGTGATATAGGGCCCCAAAATCAACTTTTGAATTTCTTAGAATATTCTACTAAAAATTCTGAGATATTTTATGTCAACAATGTTTTTCCAAATTGTGAGCGCAGGCGCTATAAATAAAATATCTGGAGTGGCCTGCACTCAACTTTCTTTTACGTAGTTTTCAATAAATAGATATTAATATACATATATATCCCAAACAAACCGTCTATATATATATATATATATATATATATATATATATATATATATATATATATATATATATATATATGTATATAGTAATAATATAATTATTATAGAATCAATTTTTATAATATATATTTGCTAACATAATTAAATAACAATTTCAGAGTTTTCTGTGGAGTTTGACAGTTTAAGAGTAAATATGATAAATACTTCAAATTCAGATCAATTATAAATTGGTTTGTTTGAGATTATATATATATATATATATATATATATATATATATATATATATATATATATAATCTCAAACAATACAATTTATAATTGATCTGAATTTGAAGTATTTATCGTATTCACTCTTAAACTGTCAAACTCCACAGTAAAACTCTGAAATTGTTATTTAATTATGTTAGCAAATATATAATATAAATTTATTCTATAATAATTTACCTGATACAATATATTCTAATAAGAAATCAATATTTTAAATATTAATTCAAACAGATAATTGTCAATGTTATGGTTCGTTTGCTTTGCTTGTTTTCAAGAAACAAATGATGTAACTCATGGTTGATCCGATTTAAAAATAGTAATATTTGTCACAAGTGTAGGTATCACCATGGCAACGTAAATAAGATATTTGAGTTTTTTCGTAGCAGTTTTCTCATAACTGGTACAATTTATGAAGAAACTTTTCAAACAAAAGTTGTGCGAAATATTAATATCTTTCATTATGAATATTGCTATTTTTGCCGTAAGTGTAGCCGTTCTAGTGATATTGGAGATAGAACAAAAAATGTATAGAGTAAACATGAACTACCGGTTTGAATATTCTTTTCAAAAATAGGAGGTGCACATCTAGGGTATATACAAGTCTTAAGTTTGAAGTTTCATAATTTTTCGTTCGACAGTTTTGGCCCTAGAGCGCTCACAGACACACACACACACACACAGACACACACACACACACACACACACACACAGACACACAGACGTCATTCCGAAAATAGTCACATTCGATTCAGGGAAGGTCAAAACATGTATATCCGTTGAAATCTCGAGTTCGAAATTTTTCATGATTACAATACTTACTTATTACTCTGTAAAAGAAAGTAAAAATTAATATGGTTGCAATTTGAAAATTATCTTGTCAGGTTATTTGTGTATAAATAGTAGTTATTGTTTTTTTTTTTTGAGCAGTTCTCATATGTGTAATTTTTTTTCTTACTAATAAAACATAATTCCTTCCACTTTATAGTAACAGTGTTGCATGTAATACAAAGATAATTATGAAATACGTAAATGTGATATGACCAGTTTTGGCAAATTGTCTAATTGTGCTTTCACATAACCAATATCACTCATGTTTAAGAATAATGTACACTTGTAACACTAACCATTCGAAATAAATAAATAAAAAGGATTGCCACATGCGTATTATAAAGAACATAAGACTAAAATAAATTAGATAACATTTTTCTGGCAGCTAACATCGTTGCCGAATCTACTTATGAAAACAATTAAAATTTATTACTAAAATAATGGTAATTGCCCTATATTGCGCGAAATTAAATAATTCATATCTTCTGAAATATGAAAATATGAGAAAAACAAAAAAAATATTTATAGTTTATGTTACGATGCGTTTTAAATATATGTGTTATAATATATATATCCGTGTATTAAATAGGATATTATGTGAACATTCTTTAATTCTGTATTTCAGAACGTATAACCATTTACAATGTATCTACCAGTGAAATTGGTCGTGTATTGAGAGTGATTTAGTGAGTGATAGAACAGCTGTGACTAATTATTTGAGGTGAAGTTGAAAGCTAATCTATAACATATATTGATATTTGGATATTCTACTATTTGTATGAGATGTTGAGATATATGGAGTATGACTCTTGGTATGTGTGGTGAAAGGAGACTAATATCTGTTGAATTGTTATTGATATTAATATATGGACGATGGGACGAAGTGTCCGGATTGGTATTGAGATATAATAATGGAGTAAAACAATAATTAATATAAAGGCTTGCTATCGCTTTCACTATTGTATATATTGCGAATGGGCTGGTAGCAGCAGTGCTTGTTTATACACATATTCTGCTTACAGAATTAATACGAAATCAGTGAAACAATTACTGGTTCGACGTTTCGACTTCAATTGAGGTTTCTTGACAGTAAGAATGAAAAGCCGATTCTATAACAATTCCAGATTACCAACCAAAACATCTTTAAACATATCCAAAACAGCTTTTAATATCTCTAAAGCAATAATCAGCAATTAACTTCTCCAAAATATATTTAAACATCTCCGAAACAGCTTATAATATCTCTAAAACAGACATAAACAGTTTTTAACATCGCCAAAGCAGCTTTGAACATCTCCAAAATAATTTTTAATATTACAGAAAAACTTATAAGATATAGATAAGTAGCATACAGAATCTCGAGCTGTTTTGGTGTTATTAACACTGTTTGGGCGATATATAACACTATTTTAGAGATGCTTAAATCCGTTGTAGCAATACTTAAATACATTCGCTAAACCACTTTAAATAGTTATATACATCTCCAAAACAGCTATAAATAGCTCAAAAACAGCTTTAAATAATAATAAAATATTGTCTTGGATATGTTTAGAGTTGTTGAAGCAGTTGAAAGTTGTTTTAAAGATGTTTAATTAAATTGGTTGACAAGAATTTTGTTAAAACAAAGTTTTCGCACGAGTCCCTTGTGGTCAATTATTTATAGCATCAACAATTCGTAGAACTGTGAAATTAATTTCTTTCGCTTAATGTACATTGCGTGAGCTGTTCTCGTTTTATTATAACACACACACACACACACACACACACATACGTACACGGTATCAAAGCGAGACAGAGCGAACAAGGAAGCTTCAAAATAGACCATTATTTAATGGATGAAACTGTTCATTTTATATTAATGGGCCGTTTTATTTACTTAGGAAATTGATTTTCTTAAGACTCCCTTCTTCTATACTTAGATTGGAATATTGTAAGAATGCCAAATTTCGTATTTATCGTATATTGTATACACTTTTCAAATTTAGTTTTAGTAATACATTTCCTCATCAGACACTTTCCGTATTTGTTGAAAGTAGATGGAAGTTATTTTCGTGTTTGTATGGTGTCGTAAAAAGCTCGCAACTCACGCCGTCGAAATCCAAACTAATTATATGAAACAAAATAGCGTCACGCCGCTAATTAAAGTATGCGAAACAATATCCGTGGGCTTCATTACCGAAATTAACGCGCGCACGGACCTTAATTGTTATTGCACTGTACAGTGTACTGTACTCCAATGGCGCACTGTCGCTGTTGTGTCAGAACACCCAAAGATAATATGCAAATGTATACTATTATTATAAACATTGTTCTGGTTTTACTACCGAAAAGGGGCTACAGAAATAGGTTACATTTTTCGCCCAATGTAACATTATATATATTTTACTTATTAGAACACCGTCTTGGACAATACTATTTTTTAAATACATTTTATTATGGTAACTAACTATTCTCAGTGAAAATTCATTGCAAACATTAATTTTTAACACGAGGTTTTCTTTATTACAACAATAATGCACGCAGATATACACTGACATTGTTACTTTTGTGCTCCAAGAAGTACAAATATTATATTACATATTTAGTTTTAATTTCACGGAATATTTTTAATACTGCCTGTCGATGTGTATGTCTGGCTGTCTGCCCGTGTGTCTGTGAACGCTCTAGAGCCAAAACTGTCGTACCTTAAACTGTGAAACGAATTTAAAACATAATAAAGCAATATTGTATAAACTTTAATTAAACATTTATTTTGATTTTGGTTAAAAACAAAATATAAAATATTCACTTGTAGTTATCGTTTGTTTGACCTATAGACATAATCATAACAAACATACACAACCTCTAGCTCATAAACACAAAATATAGTTCGGGGCATAGGTTAGATAAATTTAGAAATATCATATTCATTTTTAGTAGTGTATGAAATAGTAAACAGTCAACATGTTTAACCAAGTGAAATGTGTAATAAACATTATTTTGGTATTATGTTTTATACAGGTAAGCAAACACACTCTGAAATCAATTAAAATGTATACATAAAATATAATATCCAATTATTTTCTACTTCTACATTGAAAACTATTTACTTTACGAAAAATTGTTAATATAATTCTAAGTAAATAGTATATAATTGGATAGGATCAAAGTAAATAAAGCAATTTATGTTTTCATATCTCAATTAAATATATTTAACTGTATTCTAGTGTAAATAGAAAATTATGTATGCAATACAATTTGAAACGAGCTTTCATGCACTAGAACATAAAAGTGGACTCTTTTAAACACTAGTGTGCAAAAGTTAATTTAAAAAGCAATTGAAACCTTTTTAAACGGTTGTAGAAATAACTATTCATACAACTAGTTGCTATTGGTGTCATTTTGGATTTTAGACGAGGTCTTTTAATATATTTTTTAAATATATATTATTCTTAATTACATTTTTAATATTCTTTTGTCATGGCATGACATGACAAATAAACTACCAGGATGTTTTCAGTCAATCATTGTTACTTTTACGCACTAGTATTATATTGGACTTTTTATAGCACTAGTAACGTAATGAAGTCACTAAAGCACTAGTGCTATAATGATTGTTTTTTTGATATTAAGAAATTAATCATATAGTACATTTTTCAAAACAGTTGTATATGAATTTATTTCTAATGCTTTCCGCTTATAAGAAACTACAAATATATATTGAAATTATTCCTATTTTTGATGCATTCGTATCATTATAAATTTTTAACAGTTCTAGAAAATATCTTGTATACTATTAATAGTGTACTGCAGTAATAAATTTATTATTATTATTACATGCGTAATTGCCATAAAAAAGCTTCGCAATTTAATGATGTATTAACTATGATTACTTTAAAATTGAAGTAATATAAATATTATTAAATATTTAATACTTTTGATCGTACGTAATTGTATTGATTACATATTAGGCAAAATGATTCAATTACTTAGAAATGAGAATATTGAACAAACCTTTTTTCAGTGTGGTTGTCATTGATATAAGGAGATAGATAGTATTTTCGGGGTTTCCTTTATAATAAAAGTTTTGAAAATATATTATTCCTTCATCATTGAAAATTATACTTTTTGTTTTGTTGTGAAATAATAGTTTTACAAAACTAAAAACGACTTTTCGAGGACTCTTACAAAAAGTGTACAACTTTTATAAAAATCCTCAAAGGTCAGATTTTGTATAATGTAGAGTCTGGATGACGAAAATACAGATAGAAACATATTTCAAAACTCTTAAAATATAATATTTAAGAGACTTAACAATAAAATTAAATCATTCTGGAATTAAATAAATATTGTAAGTGTATTTTATTATTTATCAATATTTTTATTATAAAATATTTTATTTTAAGCTTGTAAAACATTTGAATTTTATTTGTTATTTACAGGTTGATGATGCAAGTTTCTCAACTATAGAATACTTGTATTATTTTAAACTGAAATCCCCGAAAACACTATATAGATTCATAACAATTACCATAATCGAAAAATTATATTTAACATTAAAATATTATACTCCAAAATTGCAAACTCAGTATACAGAACTGTTTATATATTTTGTAGACCAGTTCAGCCGTGGAAAACTCAGTGCCAGAGGTAATTCAAAGTTTTTCAGTAATCATAAAGAACATGTATGAAGAAATCGCGAATTTCAGTACTGAAACGTACAAATTAAGCAGCGCCCGTGTAGACCAAGTGCTGAAAAACAACAGCGCTGAAATGGCACGTACGATGGACCTGCTGCCGCACATGCACAAAGAAATGAACAATGTCATCACAGAGTTCGGCATGACGTACTACCCGCAAATGATCCTAGAGTGCCGTGACGAGTTCGACCGTAAAAAGCAACTCGTTCGGAAGACAATTGCGGAAACGGAAAACGTGTGTCTAATCTTTATTTCTAGTATTTTTCAATTGATTGAAAACCCGGTTTTATATAAAAACATTTCGAACGCACGGGCAATGGTGAATGAGGCCGAGATGATTTGCGGCAATAAAACGACGGGACGGGAAGCGCAGGAATGCTTTTCTAATGAAATTTATTCCACGGTTAAGCCCCGGGTGAAGGAAATTAAAGGGTATATCCATCATTTTTTGTTTGACGTTCATGAGAATGCAAACAGTTTGATGGGCGTCTTGCATACATGTTATGATACTGTTCGCAAGGATGTTTTGATTAAGAAAGTTAGGAATGTTGTCAGGAATTTTAGGAAGTGCGTTGCTAATAAGAGCACCTAACTCATTACTAACTAACTCATGCATCTATACATTCAATATGAACATCGGTGGTTATTCATTGAAAACTATCGATTTTACTGCTACATTTTAGACAATTTCATTATCACTATCGATATAGTAACATAAATTAAATCATATTTAAATATATATAAATATAAAAGAAAAATAAAAATTTATTGTTAATATGTCCATATAGTTACATCATTTGATCATTTATACTGCTTCGTTACCTTTCGTAATTAATATGACAATAACAAAGTGGACTTGTTAGTACAATCGGTTAGTACTTTTCATAATTAGGGACTATTTTCTAATTTATTCAAAGAATTATTATGTATGAAGTAAATATAATTCAAATAATAATAAGTAATATTTTTGAAGAAATGCAATAGTTAATAAAAAATGGTTTTGACATCGATATAAAGAAGAAGGGGTATTTAACCTAATTACTCCCGCTCGCTGAATCTACAATTGGATAATAAATAATATCGTTAAATCGATAAAATATGAGTAAACATCTAGTAGATACGAGAAATATGATGAGGAAAATTGCAATATTTCTCATCTCGTACATGTTGCAAGACGAGCCGAGAAATAAGCCTTTCAGAAACAACATATTTTTCATGACAACACAGTATATTATTTCACACAGTATACTATATATATCGAGATGAGAGTTGTAATATTTCTCGACCATATCTCGACGACACGAAAAACTATTACATTACATTACCGATTGTTTATCATCACAATACGATACAGCTTAAATTATATATTATACTTTACAGCACAACGGTGACATGTACAAAAGGTTTAAAATGTTCTTTGATTATAATTTGATCTTTCATTAATAATACTCCTACTTATTTTAAAAGATATCCTTTATAATTTATTATTATTGTCATTAGTGTGTTCCAAGGAGTTGATTTGTAGACCATAAATTTAAATATATATTTACGAATAAACATATTTTTTGTATACTATATTTGTTCATCGCTTACTTTTTCACTAGTCCTGCCCTCTGCTGTGGAGAGTGCACATTTTCCTGCAAAGTTCAGCAGGAAACGATGGAGTTAGACATCTAGCGTTTGAAGCCGGTATTAAATTCTTCGTACGGGACAGTGTTCTTGTTTCGAAAACATATATTACAAATTTCTATGTAACCATTGTACACATAGATCGCAAAGGTGACATGTACACATTTTACAACTTTTACTTCAATCAAATAAATTTATATTTGTTTTTCATGTGTCAGTTTGATTTTTATTTGAATAATAACACATATTTAGCTCATGTATCTGTAACATTATCTGGTCAAAATATTTCTTTAACAAAAAATGTTTTGTCTCTTCGCCCTGCATCGTAAATATATATATTTCTTTTGAGGGTACCGGGGCGATGTGTTCCAAATTTGGTATTAATATTCCTTGGAATTCCATTTGAATCACTCCTATTCGCCCGGTGTTATGGGAACTCAAAGTTTGGAGCGCACCTTAACACTGCTCGTACAAAACTTTTGAAAATATAAAAAGATTCAAAGTTATTTTATTTCGACAAAGTAATTTTAAAAATTGAGTATTATAAAACTTTTCTTCTTTTTTTAAACAAGTTATAAAAATTGTTATATCAATACAGTTGACAAGAACAAAAACATTAAAATTTTGAAATTAATCATATTCATTTAAACTTTTTTTTTTTCTTGATCATTGTATGCTAAAAAACCAAATTTGTACATATTTGGGTTATCTGGTAAGAAGTTAGTGTGGTCTACACGCGACTATCATATACTTCCACTATCTATTTAATATAATATTCCTTTATTTTGTTTTAAATTTATTATAGTTTTCTGTGAAACAAAATCAATATAAATGTGTAGTAACTAGCGCATCGCAAATATAACATGCAATCTTCATAGGCAATTTATCTGTAAATGGTAAATTTTTCGAAATAACATGAAACACAAGTTGCTAGAAATATTAATGTCTTCATCTTTTTTAAGAATCACGTTTGTCTCATGCTGTTTCCAAGGTATTGAAAAATTACAAGCAGTAAACTGTTACTTTCGATTAAAATAATATTTTCAAACGTAAGAGGTGTACTTACTTTTAACAGTTTTGACAGTAAAGCGTTCACACGCACATTTAGTAATACGCACACACAGACCTAATTCCGAAGATAGTCGTATTTTACTCTGAAATAGTGGAAATGTTAATTTCCGTAAATATTTCGAGTTTGATATTAATTACAATTACAAGACTACCTGTTAATATATATATATATATATATATATATATATATATATATATATATATATATATATATATATGTATATATACATATATATATATATATATATATATATATATATATATATATATATATATATATATATATATATGTATATACATATATATATATATATATATATATATATATATATATATATATATATATATATATATATATATATATATATATTTATATATATATAAAACCGTGTGAAAAAATAAACTCAGTGGTTATAAATAGGTTACCTTCATTAAATAAATATATGTATGTATGTTATAATGAAAAAGATTATTATACTGGGAGATGTAACGTGTGTACTCTATGAAGGAGTTCCTTATCATATGGGTGATTCGGAACAATAGACAATAAATTATGCATATTACCCGCGTAGTTAACAATACTGTATTTGTGCTAAATCTCAATAGCGTATTTAGTGTGTGTTATTTACAATAATATATTCACGATTGCGCAACACCACCAATTCTATTATTTCAAACGAAAATTAAAAATCCACATATATTTTTAAATAATTAACTTCATTGCAAAATATGACATATTTAACTAAATAATTTTAAATTATAGAATAATATAAAACAATATTTGGAATTTCCATCTGTTCTATTTTTAAAAATAACTACTGATAACCAAATGATTAGTAATGCTAATGTAAAGTTAAAATAAAAATAGAGTTTGATAAGAGCGGAAGTAAAAATCGTAACTAGGTAGATAAGGAAACAGTTGGCTTGAATTTCATTTAAGTATTTCAAGGAACATCTGTAGGAGAAAAACAAAAAGCAGTGCCTTAATTAGTGCAAGTCCAGCAAACATCCCGTTTAATTAAAATCCGAACTAAAGGAATCAATTAATTCTGGTACAGTAAATGTTTGAAATTTTGTAGGATACTCTACCTAGTTAAACTGATGATAGTCTTATTTATTTAACAAACAAAATATCAAGAAACTTTGAATCAAATAACGAGCAAAACGGATAAATAAATCGTCGTACAAGTAAACACATCAACACACACACACACAGACTTGATCTCAGTCAGATTCGATTTAGGGATGGTCAAAAGTGTATTTCCGTTAAAATCTTCGAATAGTTTATAATTTCAATACTTCCTTTTAGCCTTCACCCAAGAAAGTAATAATCGGTGAATTTAAAAAAGTGTTCATAATTTTAATTTATTAGCTCGCCTTTCCACGAACGAACTAAAGGCATTGGTGCCTGCACCTATGTTTGTGTATATTAATAAATAGTATAATTTATTTAATGATGGAAGATTCTATTTTTGTGTGCCATGTAGTATACAAAATTAATAGAAATAGGAGTAATAAATATAATTCGTCTTTTTTCCACTATTTTAGGGGTAGTAGAGCTTGATTTTAATATTAACTCTATGGCATGCGTAATCAGCAGACATCATAAGACAACCTTTGAGAGTGATCAACCAATTAAACGCGGATCGAATAATTATAAATTCACTTTGACGGATTCCGAGCAAAAACAAAGTTTGTGAAATCGATGTTTATAAGTGTCACCATGGCAATGGGGCAACACTTTAATCCTCTCGACCACGGGCTAAATCAATGGCTCCCAAACTTTTTTGCTAATAAATTTACATTTTTTTTTTGTTGACCCAACAGGGAAAAAATATATTTATCCGAAAGTCTTTCATAAATATCCTTAACGCTGACTTTTACTAAAGAGAGTATAATACATAAATAATTCAATTACTTATGTTATATAATCATTCTTGATACATACTTATTATTTACTTCGAGCACATAGGTAACATCTCCTAAGCTGATATAAGCTGAGACAAGTTCGGTTCGTCATCGAAACAATATAATTAAATGTATGACGTAACTTGATTCTGTTTACATGAGTCTTTTAAACCATAATTAAAATATGATGTACTATTTTCTCGTAGCGGACCTTTATTTGTCCCGATCAAAGATTTTTCAAATTTTGTTGACACTGAATTAATAAAGATTTTAGTATAATTATTAACTTTGATTTGAGAGCGTTAAAAGCCTGTCACACATAGACGTTAGTTTGATTTTTTTTTTATTACAATGAGGTTTTGTAGTCTTTATCCAAAACAGCAAATATTCTTTTTGTTTAAGTTAATTTCATTTTATAAGGATTTCCACTGAATTTATATGTACGTTAAAACACTAATTATGTATTTCTTAAAAAACATGGTAATTATGTTGGAAGAGATGCCAAAACATCGAGTATAATATATTTTTAATAAACATCAGACTTTATAGTAATTCTCGTTTATTAATTAACGCCAGTCAAAATAAAACAATTTTAACATCGTTCATATTCCTATTTTCAACGTTTATAACGGTAGAGCAAATTCGTAAACACAACCCGTGTTTACGAATTTGCTCTACCGTTATAAATGTCCATGACAATTTCAGAAAGTAGAAAACGTCTATTTCGGTAAAAATCGCTAGTTCTAAATTGTTCATGACTTCTTTAGTAGATAATAGTACACTGCAATCAAGAAAGTAAAAATGATTTGCCGTACGAAATGCGATTAAGCAAACAATTTGGAACACACAAGAATCACACAGCAGATTTGAGCATACAGGTGGCTGTCCATTGGGGGTGGCAGTGTATATATATATATATAAATTGTCGACGGCGTATCTGCGCGCATTTCAGTAACGCGGCGACGCTCTGCACTACAGCACGATCAAAATTTCCGCGTAGTTTTCGTGCGTATAAATTAAATACTCGCCAAAACTTTGGCCATGGACATGTCAAATTAATTCCGTGTTTGGGAAATCACAAAAGCGTGGGTGGGCAATGGCCTGTGGGTGGCTGCTAAATATTGTGCTATCACAGTAAATTAAAATTGATAAACTTGAGCAGAGAAACGATTTATTTTTGGTTTATTAAGTGACAATTTTGATTTGGTTTTGGTTCGATGATGATGCGTGCTACCCACATCGCGTATAGGTGAGTTTCATACATTTATTATTTTACACATTCACGTATATTTATTCACATATTTATTAATTATTGCAGAATATATGAAATATTATTTTTTTATTTCTTAGTATTTCTTAGAATCGTAATATTTATAATCTTAGTGTACTAATTAATATTCGTTGCGTTACCATATAATTTTATAATTTTTATTGAAAATGGCTATTACAAAAGGAAACGTTCAAAACTTGATACGTTGATACTGCGATTATAATGAATCAATTTAGTTAATATATATATATATATATATATATAGTTCGAATTTTGTCACTATTATTATGCATTACCTCAAAGTTGTATAATTTGCAAATCTGTTTTATTTCTGGGTTAACATAGGTATTATAAAAATACGATGATTTTATATGATGACATTGGTTTTATTTTTGCACTTACGTGCACATTCAAAATCAACATAAATTTCGCAATGTTATATTAAGCGCATGCAGCAGCAGTGGAATAAAATATGTGCCCCCATTCTGCGCTCGTAACGAACGCCCATGTTGGTAATAACATTTGTTTCAATTTTATGACATCTTCAATTACCTTTCCGTTTTCTTTCGCGAACGAGTTCAATTTTCTTAAATTTGATACTGCGATTTTCATTTTACTAAATCAAATATTGACTCAAATTAAAAAAAAACATGATATTAAACATTTGGTTTATAGCTACTAATAGCTTTAACTTTATAGCTAATAATTTATTTTAATAATTAAGATGTCTTGGAGTAGAAATGGACCTTCTTCTAATAGAAATTGTTTCGAATGAGCAATTTTTAAATGTATTAATTGTTAATTGCTAATAAGACCACAAATTGTTTAGGAAATGATTTTTAAAAACAGGTGATATTTGAGCACTAAGTATCTTCTTGTTGAGAATTCATCTGGTAGCTATATTGTATTTATTCATTGGTAATTTGACTAATTATTAAAAAATAAACTAATCTAATTACTAATATTGCTGAATAAATAATATGCCCGTGGCAACCTGGAGAAAATGATAGCGTGAAATTTAAAAATGCATATCTTTTCAAATATCTACAGTAATTTTATTTTCTTCAAAGGCTTGTCACAGTTATATTTCAAAAACAAACAACAAACAACATCAACATCAACATCAAATTTCCCATAAAATTAATTAATTAAAAATAATTCCGGGTATTGATTTTCAATGAAGGAGACTACCTAATTTATTAAAATATTTCAGCAATACATCAATTTTGATTATGAAATATAATTTACTAAAATTTGTAATATAATATGTTCTGAAAATATTTTATAGAAAAAATTTGAAAACGTATCGTATTCTAAAAGTACACAAACGTTGTTAGGATGCTTTTTAATACTAATAATTGAATTTGAAATATATATTATTTTACTTTTATATAATAAATATAATCTCAAAAAAATCAACCTCGAAATTCAAATGGAGATTTCAATTTTGAGGGTCCGTACGTCCATTTTAAAATTTAAAATTGCTACCAATTATTATTTGTAAAAGTTTATTGAAAAATCAAAAATTTACTAAACATCGTCTTTTTATAAATAGATATAGTTTTATGGCAATAATATAGATTTAATTTAAGCAATTTTACATAAATAGTGAAAACTTGTATAAGATAGTCGACTGAAAGGCACTCCAGATTTTTTAATTATGAGAATCTATCTCATCTCATTAATGTGCTAAATGCGAATGCGACACTACTTAGAATACTTCGTCTGTCTATTTTCTGTCTTTTTCTCTATCTCACTGTCTCTGTTTATCTCTTGTTTTCTCTGACTGTAACTCACACACACATTCATCCTTGGAGAAATGTTTAACTTATTTGCAACTCAAACAAATAAACTAATCCTGCAGACCGTGTGTAAATAAAACGCAGATCCTGCAATACCTACTGCGCACATAGTATCTATCTCCTTCGCTACTTTACAAGCACAGTTACTGCACAGTTACTGCTACTGTTACTTACTGCACTAATATTGAGCTACTTGAAGAGATAGCGTTGTGCGCATCAAAATCAAATCTAAATTGGTAAACTTATACTTATACTCTTATTTTTGTGTAATCCTTAATAGGGATGAGCCAAAAACAAGACCCCTAAATTTTATATTTTCTTTAAATATATACATTTAAATATATTTCCAAAAAAAAATTTAGTATATATACAAATAATTTACAACGTTACAACGGTTATTATAGTTTAGCAAAAAATGACAGGAGTAAATAAGCACTTCCGATTGAAATTTCGTTTGCAAATAGGTAAATTCAATAATTATTTAGTTAATTTGTTAATTATTGTGAATTTTTGATCTATATAGACAATTTTTGGAATTTATAAAGGGAAAAATTATAGAGAAATAAAGTTAGTATATTTCGACCAATATATGGACCATCTCTTCAGAGAGTTTGAAATAATTCATGATTATCACATTATCTCAAACTCTCTTAAAAAATATACCATCGTTTTTTCTCTCTAACTTCTGCCTTTATAAATTCCAAAAATTGACTTTATCGATCAAATACATCACAGTTAATTATATTTCTATGTTGAAGCTATGGAGCGTTTACACACAGACAGATAGACACACAGACAGGTGAATAGAAACACACAGATAACATTCAGATAATAGTCTAAATTGAATCCAGGGACCCTCAAAACGTATATTTCCATTAAAATATTGATGTCATTTTCTTTTTGTAGTCACAATACTCTGCCTTATACTTTATGTAAAAGAAAGTTTGTAATAGGAAAGTTTTATCCAAAAAACGTACCAATATTGGAAAATAACTTTTGACATATTTACAAAAATGACAATCGTATAATTATTGAATTTCAAAATTTAAAACAATATTGTTTGATTATTATTAGAAAAACAATAAAATAATATACTTATTCATTGATTATGCGTGCAAGAAAGTGCAGTGTAGGACACTGCTGATATTTCCCAAGGAATAAATTAATTATTTAACAATATATACAATTGAAACAAAAGAAGAGCATTGGATGAATTGAAATCAATAATCTGTTGTTTGAAATGTAAAATATTGTAAAGGCAATTCAATATTTACGCCACTGGCCGTTTTTTGAAAACCAAAAATATTAATTTGTGTTGCATGAATAATTAATTACAACAATACGTATACAAGAGATTTAGCACGAATGAATAGGAACAATATTTGGCAGCATTTGCGTTTGACGGCTCTTCAGCATATGTGTATTCAATTCAAATACAATTTTCTAAAAAGTTTGGTTGCTATCTAGCAACATTTGCTGGACAGTAATACGTTTCCCAATTTAATTTGACTTTGGGAACATATATCGTAATGTTTTAAAGTTCTATTTGCTATTTTTCTAAAAGTTTACCAATAAAGCGCATTTTGAAACAATACAAACAACACTTTTGTGCTCGAAGCTGGTTACAAATGAGAAACTAGTTAAATAATTAAATAAAATGTCAACGACCTCGCTAATCTATTCGATTACATCAAAAATCACACACGATAAATATTTTATGATGAACCAATGATATACCTAATACCCATATGGTTCTCCTCTATTAAAAGATAATCATTCTCGATAAGTAATTCCACATAAAATTTAACATAAAACTTGTCATTTCATTGAATTAGGCTATCATGAGGCCTATATAAGGAAAACCCAAAACTTTTTATGGTAACACATAAAATTTTAATACACTAACTTTGCGAGACTAACATTTCAAGATTTTGTTTTCATGACAAAGTTCGTTTAATTAAATGAATCGTGAAAATAATTACATCTTGCAAATTTACTACTATTATTTAACTAGAGTTACTATTAGTTTTCAAGAATTTTTAGGCTAGCATAAACAAAAACTAAAAAACTAAGCAAAATGTACATTCTCATGAGTGGACCAGACAATCGGTTTTCACGCACTCGCACTATTTATTATTAATTATAATTCGCGTTCGTTTTCTTGAAATTAGCAAAGAATTAACTTTCGCTGCAAATATTTGTTGTGGCCAGCACTAGACTTTGTTATAAAAAATAATTAAATACGTATATAGTCAGGTGTATGAATTTTAAATTTAAAATCATATATATATGCAAATTTCGCCGAAAAGAATATGTTGTTGTTTTATGAAATATATCCGATTGACCTTGGAGTGTCAGTCAATATTGTGTATGCATTGAATTTTATGTTAGATGAAATGACAAAAACACACAGCGCACTACAGAGTATATAGAGGAGCGAGAAAATTTCAATCAAAAAAGTTTTGGAGATAAAATCTCCCAAGTTTGATTTATTTAATTTACACGGCCCAATGGCCTATGATATTAGAGACATATTTTTTTCGGATCGGGGTCAGTAAACTTACATCTTTGAACTAAAAATATGTTTTTGATACATTTTCTTAGTTCAGTGTTGCAACTATTTAAAAATAACTTCAATATATTAAATCAGAAAATTCAATAATAATAATTAATTTTCCGCAAAAGTGACAATTTTAAATTTAAATTTCGACTCGACATCAACACGTATACGTATCATGTAATATGTCGCATTGCTTTTGACTCGAAATTAGAATAGGGAAGCGATTCCGTAACTTATCTTTTTATAATGTAGTCTTTATTAATTTATTTCCATATCTACTTAAAAATTGACCCAATAAGGTAAACCCGAATATCCAGGCAAAACAGTTCAATTTATTCAAACAATAGAAACCTATAAATAAATTAGTAAAAAGGGAAACACGTATTCGTTACTTGCGTTGGTTTTGTTACATATGCAATTGTTATTTGGTCTTGCTATGAGTGTTGATAAAGAGATAACATTCCGCATCTTTCCTTGTTATGATTTCTTTGTCTTGATAAGTTGAAGTATTCATAGTTATGACTTTGTATATTAATGATAAAACTCTAGTTGTTAGTTAACAAGAGCAACTATTACTTGCTCGTGTCTATGAGTTACAGAATGCCATCCTAATAGAAATAAATTTTATTATATAATATTCCAATGTATTAAACGTAATGCAACGAATTAAAAGCAATTTTTATGAGAAGCATATAAACCCTATATGGCATCAGAGTACTTTTATTTTAGAAATAACAAAAACGGGAAAAAATGGTAAAACAAACAACTGACACAGTTGCGTAATAAAAGGATCATTTTTATGATGGCTATATACATAGTTGCTTCCTTGCGCAAATGCTATTCCTTATATAAAACTGTAAACAACAAAATAACAACATAAATTCATTTCGCGGAATAGGTACATGTTTTACGCCGGCAAATTGTTTTAGTGAAGTTTAACAGAAAATTTATTGCATCAAAAGTTAAATTTATGGCACGAGATTAATCTTGCAATTTTCAGGCACAACTAAGTGTATTTTTATGACATTTTTAAACTTTCATATTCAATATACCATTAATTTTTATACCGATACATAACCTGGATCTTTCATGTTGGTACCTGCATTAGATCTGTATTTCGAAGTTACTTGAAAAATAAATTACTAAATTTAGATTCACTAATGCAATTTATACATCATAGTACTATCTGATTGATACACGCAGTGTTTTATGTACCTGTGTCTACTTTATGTAAAGTAACCAAAACATATTGTTATGTTATGTTGAGATAGCTGAGCTGAGCATGAATCAAACGATTTTTGTTTCAATAAAATTTATAATTATTATAGCATTTTTAGGCTCATAATCTGAAAACGTTTTACAATGTATTGTAGTATTTTTTAATATACCCAAAATAATATATATTGCATATTTCTAAATTCATAATTATTATTTTTAATAAATAATTAACATGTGTAGGAAATTTAGTTCAAATCGCTCCGGTATCTTCAGAGGAGTAGAGTGTAAAATTTTGAACTTACGAGCAGGCGACGAATGAAATTCAAGAACGGAATGCACATTTTTGAATTCAAGGCACGAGACAAGAGCATTTTGTTAAGAACTTTTTTGAACCGAAAGTTTTAGCTCTTCTATACGGCGAGCTAAAAATAGAATATTTTCTTCCGAACTACATGCACTTTTTAAATTTAAAGTGTCATAATTTTATCTTCAGTAGTTTGTGCTGTAAAACGCTCACTGACACAGACCGACAGGCTGACATGCACACATACACCCAGATGTCATCCCGAAAATAAACATTATTAATTCAGGGAAGTTCAAAACGTATATTTATGATGTTGAAATCTCGAGTTTGAAAATTTGCATAAGACTTCAAGTAACAATCAATACTTTTCTATGAAGAAAAAAAATCATTTTATTTTTTATATACCACTTAGTCTGACCGGCTTTGTCACAAGTGGAATGTTTATCCTCTTATACTTCTGTAATAAAATCTCCAAGATGATCTGTTAGATTAATAAATACAAAATATCATAATAAATACAAACTAATTTCTGTCGTTTTCGTAATGAGGAAGAAAGGTACTGAAGTTTGACATTTATACTAACTATGCATCAAATGCACAATCAAATTATAAAGCGGGTAAGCTATGAGTTAATCTTGGAGCGAATGATTAAACTAGGAATCGAACTCAGAAGTGATCAGTGAGTGAAACTAATGATTATTAGGCTTCCATAGACACTAAATCTTTAGAATGTTCACGTATAGAAATTTAATTCAGCTTGAATCATTATTTAAGGATCTTAAACCCTTAAGAGACACTTCAAGTCTTCTAAAGCGCATTCAAGCCCCTTAAAAAGGTTTCAAGCCTTCTGAACTGTATCAACAAACTTGATGTTTTCATAATAGGCTTGGAATTGTCAAAAAAGCTTCTATTCCTTTTGATTTGAGATTTAAAATAATTGAATTAGAATTGTTTACCAAATATATCCCCAACAAGAAATAGAAGTGTATATCGCGTCACCATGTTATATAATTATATATTGCGTATATATAGGAGGATAATGGAAGAATGACGTAGTCACAGCATGTACCACAAAACATTTGATACCCTGTTTATGCGTATAAAGAGGGTGTGTATAGTAACGCGTGGCAAACAACGACTTGTGGCAAGAAATTTGGGCAAAATGTTGCCAAGAACACTTTGGGTATACTTTTACATTCAATTTTGTATTAAGCTTTTCAAATTCGAAAACAAAATAGAATAGAATATAAGTAAAAAAGTTCTGTGAATGGAACATTGGTTTCTTCCAGGCGTGGGTAAAGAAATTTACTCCAAAACTTAGAAACAAACTGGGATAATTTTAATGGGATAAATGTCACGGTTAATTTTATATTTAGGAGCAGCTTTTATTTTTTGTGAACTGATTGTTTACCTTTACTATTTCACGATAAAATTAGGCGAGCATTTTTTGTTCATTCTTGATCAACATCCAAACGGAAGTATTATAATCATGAACATTTTCAAAGTTTTTAACGATAATACACGTTTTAATCTTCCTTGAATTAAATTTGACTAATAATGAGATGGCGCCTGTGTGTGTGTGTGTATGAACGCGTTAGAACCAAAATTGATGAAGGAAACATTATGAAACTTGTATATAGTTCAGGTGTGCTCCTACATATTGGAAAGCGATATTTTAATCTGAAGTAAAGATTTACTCTTGCTACATCTTGCATATCTCGAAAACAACACAATTTAGAGAAAAAGTGTTATATATAAAAGCTGAAATTATTTAAAATTTTGTTTGAAAAGTATTTTTGAAAAACGTACCATTTACTGAAAAATTCTCTAAAGATAATACATATTGACTTTGTTTTATAACAATCGTAGTATGAATTAAATACAAAATAATGCATTTTTATAAATACTGATAGTGAAAGGACAAGAAAGTCGAGTGAATGCCTTTCCAATTTCTTTTTATTTTTTGTTGGACAACGTCGAAACGGAATTATTCTAATCATAAATTTTCTCGAAGTCAAGTTTTAACGGAAACATACGAGAAAAATATTATAAATTAAAATGTTAAAGATATTGAAATATCTGATAACTTTTGTTTGAACTCAAATAGCGTACTATTAACTGGAAAATTGGATTTGAATTTCGAAAATGTATATGTTGTTTCATGATTATCCCAGTATCACGAAAGTCAATATTTGAAACAAAGGTGATACAATATTACGAGAGTTTTATCGGGATATCCGAAGTTTCTTTTTATAATAAAACAATATACCTGAACATATCAATATATATTCTTTGATTGTATGGACAGTTCAGTGTGGAAAACTGTCCATTGCAGACTTTTATCCATACATATATGAACCAGTGTTGTGTAAATCGAGTTAGTATTTCATAATCTATTGTATAATTTAGGATGTATAATATATAGAAGGTTTAGAAGCTTTTGTAGTTTGATACACGTGTCAATGTGGTAAATCCGTGCGTGTTCCACGTGTGCGCACGTGACAATTCGTGATCACTTGTTTGACCCGCGGCCCGTAGCCCGTGGCGCTGTTATCGCTACTTGACACCGGCAACAACTGTGCTATGAGCTGTGTTTTCTGTGCATGGGGCAGGTCACCAACCTCGTCATTTTGGATAGGGATCCCATTTATTTTTAGATTGCGATTATGCTCAATCGTTCGTAGGACCCGCCACTTACGGGTGCGTTAATAGGGGCTGCTAAGACGGACGTAGAACACGATGAAATACAAAAAAAAAAGAAAATCAGATTGATTTGAACCTTTCATTAAATCATTGGGTCATGAAATGAATTTGAAGTACTGGCATAGAACTTCGATTTAATACAGGCAACACTCGCTTAACTAATTACGTTGCATATATTCGTTCCTTCCTGAACTTGTACAATAAATAAAATTAACGATACTAACCATTTTAAAGGATAAAAACTACGTACTCAAACCAGAAGACTTTTTACTGGTCAAATTAGGTAATTTTACAAAAGTATTACAAGAAATATCGATGAGTGCACTGTATTCTGTATATGATATGGACACATGGTGCTTACGGGTTAATTTAGCAATTATTATTAAGTACATATTGACTGCACGTTTGGCATTTCGTTTCATAATTAAACTCTATTGGTGAATATTTTAAACATTTAATGAATTTATTTATTAATGATTGTTAGTAAATCGAATGTTCACAAACTAAGAGTTGCCTATGATTATGAAGAGACAATCAATGTAATTTACATTACCATCTTTGATTTGTGCATTATCGGTCCAGTGAGGACCAAACGTAGTGTAATTCGGTTAATTGGCCGCATAGTATCTCTAAAGCTATCAGTGTATCACAGTAATTAGTGTTACAATACACACAGATTAACACATGGACATAGTAGTACCAAAGCGAATCAAATGTTATCCAAGTGACAGTTTACATGTATATAAACCGCTCACACGCATCAAAGATCAGTTGATGTGACGTGTGCTAGTCTATTGGATTTATGGTTCATCACAGATACCTAAATCATGACTGGCAAATGGGCATAAATCCAATATGACGTATATTGAAGAAAACTAAGATACATTATTGTGTTCATTTATTTGCACCTCATTGTATTTACTAACACTAGAAAAGAGCTATAATGTTCCGTCGTGTGTCTGTAGCATTCTCGATATCAAAGATATTAATTTCATAATTCACAATTCGTAAATATGACTACATAACCAACAAAATAGCAGAGTAGCAGAGAAACAGACCATGGTAAATTTTAGTTTTCGAAAATTAAATACAAAAGTTTGGAGTTTGCAAACTTTAAATTATTCAATTTTAATTTAAAAAAAAATAATGTAAAGTGGTTGTGGATGGCTACAGGTAAATTCTACCAATAGCAAACTTGAAAGTTTTGAAATTGAAATTTGTTGTGAATGCGGCTTAATGCCATACAGACGCAGACGGACATGATTGAGAAAATAATCAAAACGTAGTCAGTGGACCTTGAAACGTCTATATCCATTATAATCTAGTAATCGATTTTATTCATGATTCCTATTCTCTTTTATTAAAAATAAGTAAATATTGTCAGATTTCCAAATAAGTATGGCTTGACATTATGGACGTATTCCATTGGGTGTTTTAAAGTGCACCTTGTCGTGATTTGGTTCACTTATAAACGTCAATTTGAGGTGCAACGTATACATCACGGTACTATTTCGCAGATGCACTTGCACGTAAACGGTACAGTTTGCTTGGCAGAAATTATTTTTAACTAGATTAACCCGTGGGCACCATGTGCTCATGATATAAAATATTAATGTAAATTTTAACATATTTTAACACTCGATGACGTTTCTTCAAGATTGTAGGACCATTTTCTTAATTAAAATATAAAATTAGAAGTATGTATGCCCGTCAATCAAGTTTATACACATCGTTCTACACATTCACACATTTAATCATAAATATATATGTATAATATGACTTGTTATAAAAATTCACGCAGGTTCTTGTTACAATTAATTATCATAAATATGTTGTATTCCATTGGAAATGTTAAGATTTGCTAATAAAATGCAGCCTATGTATATATATTTAATTTGTTTTAAGGTCGCCTCAAAGAAACCCTGGCTAACTCTGTCCCTGCCCAATGTACCTGCTACTCCCAGTCATTTATTTCATCCTCTTATTTGTTCTTGTCCAAACTGACACCTTCACAATCGGCTACCTGACGGGATCCCAGAGACGTCCAGGTGACCAGGTGTATCTTAGGCCTGGCTTAACCATTTCCGGCGCGATTTCCTTAGCCATTGAAGAGGTGAATAACGGAGAACTGGCACGTAGAGGACATCGCCTTGACTTTACAGTCGCGGAAACTTTTGGTGAAGAAATTGAGAGTATCAGACAAACGGCGCAACTTTGGATGAAAAATGTCTCGGTTTATATTGGACCCCAGGAGACGTGCGTCCATGAGGGAAGGATGGCCGCTGCCTTTAACTTACCAATGATATCTTATGTGAGTTTAATATATCCATAATACAAATTAAATAGATTATTTGGAAAAAGGGTTGTGTGTCGTATTTGTAATTTTGCTTAAGTTAAATTTGGAAACAGTAAGTTAGTTAGTACGACTTTTTAAAGGCAGAGTCAGTTAAATTCCAATTTACAGTCAAATTACTATGATATTATCATCAGAAGAGGAGAACGTTTGTACCAATTTCTCATTAGGCGTTTAGAACAGACAAAGCGTCACTCACATCAAAACATTAATTTCCTGTGTTAACCGCCCGTACCAATCTATATTTTACATATCAAGCCCTCCGAGCACAAAGGTGACTCATCCATTTATGCGAAATGCCTTTTGTCAATGTATTACACTTAAAAAGAAATCTGGAGTATCTTTGTCACATATATATATATAATATTGATTTATTGTAATTTTAATTCATACTACGTAAATGTAACTTGTGGGTTAGATTCAAATGCAATTGTTCTGTAAATGGTATGTTACGATGCGCTACACTTCTTTAATTCTGTATTTCAGAACGTCTTACAATGTATCTTCCAGTGAAGTAGGTCGTGTATTAAAAGTGATTTAGTAAGTGATAAAACAGCTGTGACTAATTATTTGAGCTGAGGTTGATAGCTAATCTATAACGTATTTATATATGGGTATTCTACTATATGTATGAATATCGAGTATGAATAGGTATGAAATTATTAATCAATGTGTGAAAGGAGACTAATATCTGTTGAATTGTTATTGATATTTATATATGGACGTTGGGACGAAGTGTCCGGATTGGTATTGAGGTATAATTATGGAGTAAAGTAAAGAATATGAGCTAGACTTATTAAATGAGTTTTGAGATAATAGTGGATTATATATAATATGAGTTGTGTTGAATATGTGAGGACGATGATTATTGACAAAGGCCTGGCTGGCGTTATGTCCGGGGGCCCAACGGTAGCCTGGCTGGTGTATCCGATGTTTAACGGTGACATCACTGATTGATGTGTATTGTTAAGGGGGTGGTCCCAACGACGGTCAGAGTGGCGGCGCTCATGGAAGACCCCTCATATGTAACCTTCACGCTTACGTATGAGGTTGACTACTTGATTTGAGTAAGACGGTTGAGGGTTAAATATGTGTGCATGTGTGTAAGAGAATTATAGACTGAGTTTATACTCAAATTCTAATATCAGAACCAAAATAGGTGAATAGCCCGGATTTCGCGGGCCGTCACGTATAAATATTTATACTTATGTATGTATGATAATATTATTGGTTTTAATGAAATACAGTGCCGTACAGGAAAGGTAACAGTGTTTAAATATCGTCGATAAGCTTCCGACTACAATAAACCATCTTCAACAGGTATATTTTTCGAAAAATCTTTCAATATAAAATTACAAGAAATATCTTTAACATTTACTAGATTCTTTTTTTTCTACCTCTAACATTTTAGTGAAATGGCACACAGAAAATATATCATAAAATATACTATACAACCATTATAGTAACCTTTCGTGGGTATACCTATCGTAAACAGACTGAAATTGACGCGCTTTGACTATAAAGTAAATTGTAAATAAGATGTTCTTTATACGTGTTTCAACACTAGCTGAATTACAAGTAGTATCTCAAATGCTCATCGTGATTGCTACGTATTAAACATCAAACGATTTGATTAGAAAACCAGACGAGCCAAACAAATGTTAGAAACAAAAGGGAAATGTTGGAAAATTAATTTGTCATGTTGTTCATTTCGTTAGGTTCGTATATGATAAAATGTCATGTACATGTACATATGTGATAAAAAGCTGGTTATTTCTCTATTTTGTTTATGTTCATGCAACGATCCCTATAAAACCTTTTCAATAATAATGGCAACGGAAATTTAAAATAATCAACATTTTAGAAAATCGTACATTTAAAAAAAATGTATTCAGAGACAGTTGTAAGAAATTGCTGTATTTCTCTAACTGGTACCGCTGGCGTGACATGCAAATAGTAGCAAGAGTAATCCATTACTTCCGGTTATAAACATCCGAGGTTTTCTTCCGGAACATATACAAGCCTTGAGTTTAAAGATTCATAATTATGCCTTCAACGGGTACAGACGTCATTCTTACATTAGTCAAATTTTATTCCAGGATGGCCAAGTGTTAAATTGAGAAATATGTATTTGTTGTGGTAGAGCGGATTAAAATACAGTCCAATCCTATGGTTACGTTTATAAACATTAGTATTAGTCGCCCAGGCTCCAACAATGTGAATTTACAATCATTCCATCCACGCTTTAGGATGTTTATGTTGCTGGGAACGCATGTCATAAAGCTAATTTAAATTTGAAATTACCGAACCTTGCTACCATCTATATTGGAGAAAAACGTGATGATTTAATTATATTGGCAACTATTTGTTTTGATTGACTCTACGAGGTTATATTCTATAATTTTATTTTTATTTTCTTAAACGTTATGTATAGGAGAAAGTATTATGCAGACAAAAACCAATTTTAATGTAAATATACGTTTTGAGGATCCCCAACTCCATTCCAACTATTTTCGCAATGAGATCCGTCTGTATGTCATCAGTCTGCTAATACCATTGAATATAAGTATATGATATTTTGAACTTAAAATTTGTATGTCTCGGAAAAGAAATCCTCGTAAATTTGAAAAGGATTTTTCAAAGAAAATGAGTATCAAGTAAAAGACATTGAAATTCCTAGCAACTTTTGTTTGAAAAGATCTTTGACAAATGTACCATTTACTGAAAAATCTTTTTGAAGGTTACATATACAATTCCTTTTTAATATCAATAGCAATGGTAGCATGAATTTAAAACAATTTATAGCAGTATTATATTACATAGTATATGTATAATTAAGGCGAGTGAAGCCATCCCTAGCCTTTGAACAAAGCAACAAAAACTTAAGTTGTCATGGATACACACAACTAATCCCAAATGTTTGCGCAGGAAACATCTGTTCAACGATTACAAAATGGCTTGTACGCCCGCGATTCTAGTGCAGCGCGTTTAATCACTTTGCCAGTTTCTTGAAAAAATTATGTTTTCTTTCACATGTAAAATTTTAGCATTGTAGTGCCAATGAATAGCTTCAAAAATATTCTGTAAATCCTAACGTCATAAATTTTATTTAGTAAGAAAAGATTGATGCCTCTTTGCCGAAATCTCAAGTGCCCTTCACTCGACTCGATATATATATATATATATATATATATATATATATATATATATATATATATATATATATATATATATATATATATATCGTTTCTACCATTGCCATGAAATCAATCAATCAATTTGAACGATAACTAGGTAATTTTTCAGTAAATAGTACATTCTTTGAAAATATATTTTTTTTAAAGTTGGTAGAAAATTACACGAGCATTCTCGGATCAAAAGATTTCCTAAACAAAATTATTTTTTTGTCTCGTCGCCCTGGTACCAAAAGTATATATAACTCATATACTTGGATGTTAGTCGTCGCTCCCTCGCTTGCTCGCTCGGTCGCTCGTAAGACCAAATTTGTGCCCTCTACGCCTCTGAAGGTACCGGAGCGAATTTGGTACACATATGATTTGACATTCCATTTGAATCTGCTCGCAGTTTAAATCCAATCGCCCATATACTTATAAAATTAATTTAAACACCCAAAAATGTTGCTAATAATTCAAAGATATTTTATATTTTCAAGATTATTACATATTATTAACCCAAAGACCATAAAAAAATATTATAAAATATTATAATTTTGATTCTTTTTTTTTTAATCAAAATATTCTATTATAAAATAAATTGTAAGGTATTTTATATCTATAACATTATTTTTTTTGTTGTTAATTGTTAACTAAAAGGCCATAATAATCAAAAACTGCTGCTCCCATCGTATATCATACCTATAAGGCGAGCTGGACGCATCGGTGCGTTGTACTTACCGAATCTTGTTCATTTCATAAATAGAAAATTTTCTTTCCATATACAAATACAAACTAACACAAAGCAAGCAGACACACAGATGTCATTGAGAAAATAGGCAATAGGGACGCTCAATTCGGATATTTCCTATATAATTACTTGGTCGATTTTTTTGTGATCACAATACTTTCTTTTATGCAAAATGTATAACAATGTAAAAAACTATAACTAATTTGCACGAATATTAATGGCGTTGAACGCATTGAGAAATTCAGAAAGAATTTATCAAGGAAATAGTATACCTATATAATTCTCAGCTAATATCCGAAATTGAATAATGGCAGTTCTTTTTGTATATAAATCAAAAATGTCAAAATGCAGATTGGCCAACTTACAAAGTAGTAACTATTGGCTACCATCCAACTGGTGTTATCGAATACGCTGTATCTCATGCACTGGATATTCCTTATTTGCAAACACACATACACACGAACCCTATTCTTAGAAGAAGCAAAAAGTATGAAATATATTGCGAAACACACACGAAAATTATATTGGACTTTGTCCGCTTATATTACATTTTTGCACCAAACTCTTCAGAATGCAACGATCAAAATTTCATTTTGGACCAAATATGTACATAGGATAAAAATTGTCTCTGCCATATATCATATTGAAATTCATAGAAGCATTCGTCATATTATTTGTTACAGTTTTGTACGCATTACGAAACTTCAAATAAACGTGATTTCCCAACGTTTGCACGGACTCGTCCTCCAGATACTCAAATATCAAAATCCGTGGCTTCAGTATTGTTAGCGTTCAACTGGACTCACGTAAGTTAAATTTATAAATTTTATGTTTAAAATGTGAGATAAATTTAAGAAATTGTTCCAAGTGAGAATGAATTGAATGAAAGGTATAAGTCGTGCGCGAGCGGAATAAAACAGACTGTCTGAATGCTTTAATGAAGATACTGATATATACGTGAGGTGTGTAACAATATAAATAGAGTTAAATGGAGAAAGATTTTATGTTTTATTTACCTCTTATTTCAGTTAGTAAATACTCTTTTCTTTTATTTAATTTTTCCTATTGCTAACAACAATTATTCAAATGTAAGATCGGTTATATATGTGAGCAAATATATTCTGTAAAATTAATTAAAATAGGTCTCATAGAATCTGCGTTTTTGCCAAATATATCACGATTTATTGTTCACCGTACGAACTACAGAAGAACAAAAGCATTCAGTCGTGTGTCTGTAGTATTCTCGAATCAATAAAGTTTCTTATGAAAAAGGTTCTGTCTCATCGTACTGAATCCAAAAATATGTATAACTCATATAATTGGATGTAAGTCGTCGCTCGTGAGATCAATTGTATGCTCTCTACTCCTCTGAAGGTAACAGAGCGATTTTAACCAAAATGGTTACACAATTTTTTTGGCGTCCCCTTTGAATCTATTCATAGTATTAATCCAATCGCCCGTATACTTCTGGATTTATAGGACCCCAAAATTTAGAATTCCTATCTTAGAAAAATAGTTTTAGCATCCAAAATTTTTAAAGAATTACTCTAAGAAATTTTAATTTCTATATATTGATAACCCAAAGGCCATAAAAAATATAATTTTGAATTTTATAATATGCACCAATTTTTATATATTTTGTGTATTTCAAAATAATCTACAATCAAATCAATAACATGTTTTCAAATTGCGAACCCGAACGCCATAATAATTAAAAATAGTTATTTTTAAATTTAAAATTTTATGCACAAGCGCAGAGATCTTTTGACATTTGCAGAATTATTGCTAACAAACGAAAAAATTAAATAAAATAGGCCCTTATTTACCGAAATAAAAGTTACGTAATTTCAAATATTTTTAATTTAATATAATTTACTTTGCCGTATTTTGGCAATTAGTAAAATGCGATGGCATACGTTTCCAGCTATATTATTCCAAGTAGACGAACCTATTAACAAAAAATAATAATGTACTTGAATATTTAAAGTGTTTTCTCTTTTTTGTAAATTTGTTAGAAAACCGATTCAGTTTTGATTGCGCCGTCAGTTTGAAACGTTGGCGTTAAACTGAACACATTCAGAAATATTTGCAACTTATTCTGTATTTACATAAATGTATAATTATTTTTAGTGGCATTTATATTGTGTGTGTATGTGTTGTGCTTGTAAAGGTGGTATTCTTGTATCTGGATTCACCTGATTTCGAGTACGAGAAAATCGCAGCCACAATCCTACACGCATTCCACACAGCAGGAATCACAGTGCGGTACACCCGCTGCTGGGACTCACCCTACCATTACGGCTACATGGAGAACCCGTTCCATCAACTTGTTGAAGATACGCACTTAGACACCAGGAGTAAGTTTTTCATATAATCTTTTTTCTCGAATCTAGAATTAAGACTCCGTTGAATTAATTAATTAAATTTAACTATCTATACATACGGCTCCTAATACTATCTTGATGAACGTACTAAACGTACTAAACTAAACGTACTAAAAAATTATTGGAATCATGAAAACTGTTGGAACACGAAATTTCAAATCAGAAATAAAGATAACAATATCAATTCTACTTTAGATATAAATAAAAATCCACTCCCCGAAAATAATTGACAGAAAAAGTTTTATTTTATTAGCTACCCCCATTCAAACAGAATTTTCACTATAATTTTACCCTTAATCACGCAATTTAGATCGGTATCAAGTCTAGACTAGAACTACCGAATTATCCACAACTTTGAAAATAACTAAAATCAATAATATACTCTTTCAACAACCCTGTTTTTAGAATATGCTCAGGGTAACTTGTCACTGCTATATTGTGATCCACTGAAAAGTCGTGCTTGGAATGTTAATTTCAGTTCATTCTGAAATATGTTGCGCAGTACTTGAATTGGGTTCTTATACGTACTATCAATAAATGGAAATGTATAGTAAGTGGAATTAAAATCGTATTTATTATATATTCAAAACTTGTATTACATATTTGTATGTAATATCATTTCGAAAATTCGGTGGCGATTATAACGAAACCAGTAGAGTACGGAACGTATCCCACATAAACAAATTAATGAGAACCAATAGGTGCGTTCAATGATGTTAGCGAAAGCTAGCAAAACGGAAGTGATGTCATATATTTTAAATTCATTGGTTCACCGCGCTAGGTTAGTTAGCTGGGGTGGATTTTCTCGATAACATCGGCTTGCAGCAAAATATTTAGCGGTAATTTTTCGGTTATTTTCTATTCAATTGTTGTCAGTTGTTGCTGCTTATCCATATTATTACATCTAAAATATTTAAACATGGTTTTACTCGAATATTGCAATAATTCAAACTCAAGTTCAAGACTAAGTTTCACTTCAACATATTTTAAAAGCTATTTGCACTGAATAATGAATTAACTAACTGTAGTTTTGCAAAACGAAGCGTGTCACCCACGAACAAAATAAAATCACTTTTAATACTAGTCACATACACTATTTATTATACGACCATTGCAAGTCTTTGGCACACATTAAAAGGTTGAAATTATGTTTGTTAGGAAAAAGTAAACGGATTGAGTCTAACAGACTGTGCATTGAAATTTAATTAAATGTTTCAATAGTGACTAAAATTAACTAGTGAGCCCTAACCCGTATACCTGTGGGTTAAGTATTAATTTACTGACTAAATAGAAATCAGATCAGCTTATTTATTGTTGAACAATATAAATTGTTTATTAATTACGTTGAATTTTCTAGAATTCATGCGTTAATTAACTGTTAAAAATAATTTCAACTAATGAAGAATTAGTAATTTAATTGTTTACCTTATTGAATAATTGAAAACTGCTTTTAAATATAGTGTTGAAAGTAACGTTTAACAAGCTTCCACATAATATGCCATTTTTAATTTGCTAAGCTAGAGATTCGACAAAACGAAACGAGACCAGTCTTGATCTCGACTTCATGAGTCTTGTCTTTATCTTGAATGAATCCAGATTTCACGACTCTTGGACTTGACATGGTATCGACATGTAAAATACGAAGTTAAATAAACAGTTATAATATTGTAAGATATATCTTTTATACCTTACAATGTGTTTCTAGTAAAATATTAGATACCAAAGAGTCTTGTCATTACCAAGACTTGGTCTCGTCTTTCGAGATTAGTCTTGGTCTTGTGCGAAGCTCTGCCTAGGCAACCGATAAAACGCCTATTTTTAACAATGAAATTAGAATATAATAATTGAACTGGATCTCCAGGTCTCGTCATCAAGTTGACGGCCAACACAAAACTTTAAGTATATCATAAATAATACAAGGAATCTAGTAAAAATATAAAAAATATAAATAAACCGAATTGGCTGATATTTCTGGAAGACCTATTCTATTTTCTCCAGCTTAGATTTATGTGTGTATACATATATGTACAAATACTGAGAAAAACGTAAATTCCGAGAATCCGGGCAGAGTTAGTCCAAAAGTCAACGCTCCAGTTATGTCGCTGTTGTAACAAATGTGCATCGCGCGTGCTTATAAATTCAGCATTTATAACAACTAGTTTTTATACCACCATATTTATGCTAATACTAGTAGTAGGTGTATCGTATAGGGTAGAAAATTGAATTAAGTCCGCGGTATTGTATTCGGAAACAATATGTCAAAAATGTCCGGTAAAACTAGGACACAAAGCGTGGTTGATTTTCAAAAGCGTGGTCGACATTACACCGAATTTCGTAGGTTGTTCCGGCGGGAGAAATCATTGAATAATGCAATAAAGCCCCGAACAGTCCGGATGTCCGAACCGTAATACGGAATGATACAAAGACACACATGCACATTACACTGGACCAAACCTCGTCACTATTACACTACACGCGGCCCCCGGATTCATGCAACACTGTGCTTCCGGCCTGTGGGGGGGGGGTATATGTGTGTATGTGTGTGTGTGTGTGTGGCAATATAGATTCATTCAATTGTTTTAACCCTCTGTCGCCTGACATAAAATAAAAATTTTCATTGTGAACTCTAAAATATTGATAGATCACTTTCGAAACAGTAATATATTTACGAGTATTTTAATATATTAATCAGGTAATGTTCTTCTCTGATTTTCACATTTATAAGCCTAACCACCATATTAGGTAAATTTCACAAGATCGATTTAAATAATCATGTTGGAGAGTAAAAATAACAATGGGTTTCTAAAGGACAACGCTTCAGATACATATACACACACAGACTCCACTACAAAATAGTGAAAATGAATCCAGGGCATTTCAATATTTGTATTTTATTATCTCTAGTTCGACTATTTTCATGATTACAATACACTTTAGACATCATCCAAGAAAGTAAAAAGATTTCGTTGTATGTCCCAGAACAAAATAACACGTTTAATGCTGAATAGAAACAATATATTGCTTCGAATTTTGAACCAAATCTATATTACATATTAAATACAATATTGTAGCATGTTTTAACAAATTATATGTATAACATTGAGATGTTAATTTAAATGGTAATTCGATTAAATTCCGATGTATGCGATGCGATTGTCACAGCTAGTAAATTAGTTCTGTTTGCTGGAGATTCAGTCATGTATGTACATATGTATGTATGACAAGCTAATCCTATGCGAGATATATTTGATCAAATATCAAATTATATAGATGTTGAATCAAGCATGGATTACTGCGGCGATTTCAAGACTAAAACTTCTTGTGTTCCAATCATACTTATCCTGTTTCGATTTTCGCTTCATTTATTCTTATGCACCCATTCACATTGCTTCCATTCAATTGCACAGTCCACTCCATCATTTCCAGCGCAAAATCGAAACAGTCACAAATAAACAAACGATGCTAAAAAGAAAATTAAATAATATTAATTTTATTTCTAATTCCTTCAATATAATATTACATTTATTTTCTATGGTAAACTATTTAGTAATTTGTCATTACAGATCTTCTTTTTCATCATCTCGAAATCAGCACTCAGTTTTGAAAACATTTTTGACGACACTGTAAAGCATTTACGTAAATTTACATTTACACAACATTTAGTTTCACTGAATTTTAAAAATATATTTACTTTATTTCTAATATTAATTAATTTACTCGTATATCAATTTCACGTACTGGGGTTTTCTTCCGATCCCAGACAAAGTAAAATAACAACCATTCGAAGCACTACTGACATTTGCCAAAGTGCTTAGAATATATTACTGAAATATAAATCACCACCGAAAATTGCTGCCTCACTGGTAAAATATGTTTTTATATATATATTTTACATGAGTTTAAATTGTAATTTTTCATTTGAAATGCTTTATATGTGGCAATGTGGCACACATATTTAACAGTATTTCATTAAAAAATAGTAAAAGAAATTTCTTTCCAGTCAAAAGAAAAATATATATTTATCAATGTCAACTGTATGAAACCTTTTTCAAACTGTCAAACAGAAAAAAAACTTAAAAAATAAATATATTTTATTTGATATATAAAACGCAGCGCGATATTTTGATGTTTCTGCTATTTATTTATTTAAACTAACATCGCTTTGTTGTTTGCAGTCTACGTCATCTTGGGCCACCATTACGAGCATTTAGGCCTCATGGTCGCCATGGAGGAGAAGAAATTATTTGATAAGGGTTAGTTCTCTATAAAAAATGTATAAAAATTGTTTTATTACAGATGCAGAAATATTAAAGAATTTTAGAAAGTGAATGTTAAAAATAAATGCCCGTTTGAGATTATACTGATTATAAAATGAATATTTCTACAGTGTCAAAAGCAGCTTTGTGAATTTGTCGGTAATGGACAGCGTAGATATTCTGGAGAAGCTCTCTTTTTCCAGGCATGTCTTAATTGAATGGATGGATAGCGGCTCTCGCTGTATGGAAGACTGGAAGCATTAAATTGTCAGTTCTTCCATTCGGCACTGCGATTCTATTGTACTCTCAGGAAGATTTAACGTTTGGATATTCACATTCTTATCTATGGCGAGAGTACACACTTTCGTCCAGCCAAAGAATATTATATTTTATGTTCTAATATACTTTTCAAGTATCGTACTATAGTATATGAGAATTCTGAATTCATATATTTCATATATATATATATATATATATATATATATATATATATATATATATATATATATATATATATATATATATATATATATATATACATGCGTGTGTGTGTGTGCGTGTGTGAATTCATATATAATATGATACTTGAACGTATTTCCATTACTTTATATTAAATATATATTCCTATGAAGTAAATACAAGATTTTCTTGAAGTTTAGTGGTGACGTGGGCGTTTGTACTTTTTGTCGAATAATAATATTGAAATTAACATATTTATCGTTCCTAATTTATATTTATATGTATGGAAAAAATGTTCCATAGCTGGTATTCGAGCAAATATATATATATATATATATATATATATATATATATATATATATAAATATATATATATATATATATATATATATATATATATATATATATATATATATATATAGAAATACCAAGAAAAAGATAAACACAGAACACAATGTAAGAGTGAAGTCATTGAGAGCTGTGTAACCTCACGAATCAATATCCCTTACTTTAATGGTTCTTTTTTATTGTTAGTGAACCCCTAGATTGTAGATTGTTACAAAAAATATACTACTTGGATTTTATCCAATGTGAACATTGCCACAAAGATACACAAAACTAAAAATAAACTCAATTCTGCTGTCTTGACAAATAATATAAAATTATGATATCCCAAAAAATATAGCTCCTACAATTTAAAGCAATACTAGATTTTATATTGCATATCTATAAATCTGTAAAGAGAATTATATTTCAGAAATAATCGTATTTTTGCATCGTTTTCCGTCAGTTTGTGAAAAGCTGCGACACTTTTTCAACTATATATTTGAAAAGGAATATGCCACTTAACTATGAATTCTTCATAAAATTATATTCGATATTATTCATATAGAATTATAGAGTTTCTTAGAATCGCACCATATATAAACTAAGAATTCTTTAGTAAAGCAAAAATAAATATTATCATATTTTATGCGATAACCATATCGCAGTGTCTTCACGTCACCACTGAAGGACTCAAGGCGTAGCTTAATTAATTAATTGTCTAAACTTAACTCTGTTAAAACAACAACGCTCCGTCGACCCATTTAAAATCGTCTTTTTAAGATTAATGATTATTTCGTAACATCTGGGCCCTCTAGGTGAATACTGGGTGGTGGGTGTGGACATAGAGCAATACGACCAAGACAACCCTACGAAATATCTGCGAGGCCTACTCCGAGACGAGGCGGACCCAACCGCACAACGCGCCTTCCGGAGTTACCTGGGAGTTGTCGCTAGTTCGCCCGTTGGGTTTGAGAATTTCACTATGGCAGTTAATTCGTACATGGAGAAACCCCCGTTTAATTTCCCCAATCCCCTGACGTATTTGGGGGGCGTTAAAAGGGTAAATAAGTTATATTTTGTTTAACAAACACAGATACTATAAAATATTCGCAAAGTGATTTAATACCGCAGATACGGTCGTTCCGTAAGTACCACTGAATCAACACTGGTATAACGTTACATTTGTACACATCTGTTTGATGCTTGTTTTGTCTTTCGATAACGGGGCAAGATTTAGGCGTTATATTTCAATATTGTTTAGATAAACAATTATTTAAAATATACTTTCGTTGTATTAATGTTACTAACCTCCAAATATAAAAAACTATTATAGCACAGAGAATTGCATTAATTTCAAATGTATGGGATTTAGTTAATTCATTTTGCGAATTGAAGAAAAAGTTATTAGTAGACATATAAATATATAAGAACAAGGACATCAAATTATTTTTTGCATAAATAATTTTTAAAAACCACTAGTTCTGAAAATACACTATGACACATTATTTATTTGATTGAATTCATAAAAAATTTCTATTTTATAAGCTATTTCCACTTATTATTGATTTTAGAAATATTTTGAATATATCAGAAAAATCTATAGAAATTTACAATATTCTTAATAAATTGATCGATTTTAAGATTCATATTAGGAAACAGAACATTATCTTAGTATTTTCTTTGTTTTTTTATTGGTATACTGTAAAAGTATGTTATAACCTTTCCGCCTTTATATCCGATCGGACGCTAAACCCGGTGGTATTTGGAATTGGTTTATACCAAGGAACATAGATTTATATATTTAAAATCTATGTTCCTTGTTTATACGTAGAATTTAGTAATAGGGACTTCTAATTTTCGACACAATATGCAACTTCTCGTTGTAATTCACGGTGTTTAAATAGTGTTGTAACTAATTTTATATAATTTTATCTATAAATAATTAATTTAGATGAAATATCTTTATCTATTATTCAAATAGAAATTAAGTGTTAGTCCATACATCGTACTAATTTAGTTTTACTAGAAAATTATTAATAATTTCTTTATTAATAAAAATTATTTTTATTATAACATTATAATTAAAATATATATTGTCTACTATTTAGATCAGTGTCTGCCAAACTTTTTCGCTTTACAGCGCACTGGTAAATGGGATTTTTTCCGCGGCACACCAAATAAAAATGCCTTAAAAAGGAAATGTAGATGACCTTTTCAACAGATTTTTTTTTTAAATATATATATCAGATAATAAAAAATAATAATTATCTTTATCTTGATAAAACATCTTTTTATCTTATAATACTGGTTATAAATTACTTTCAATGTATCTATAAAACTCATATTATTTTACAGAAAATCAAGAATAACAGCTAATATTGAAACTGTTCCTAACCCTCTAAATAATTCTCAAAATCGATCAATTTCACTCCAGGCATTTCAAACAAACCCTAGTTCATGCAATATAATGTTTCTTCAAGTTGAAACTGAGGCTATATAAAAAATATTAAATTTAAAATTTCAAATATAAAATATTGCTTTCTTAATTGATTCTTAATCTTATCCCCACTAATCATGTTTGTGTTATTGCATAAAATTATATAGTGCGATTTGAAAGTATTAGTGTCTGCACCTATGCTTGTTTGTTGTTCCCTTTTTCTTCTATATACGTTATAGTTTAAAGGATAAGGCATCGGATCCATGTTTGTGACAAATCCAGTATATTTTTTGTTTATAAAAAAACAATTGTTTGGTTAGATTGGCGCAGAAGCTGCATATCTTTATGACGCAGTACATTTGTATGCCAGAGCACTATTACATGTACTAGATAGTGGTGAAGATCCTCGCAACGGTACCGCTATCATTTCTTCTATAACACACTGCCATTACAACAGTGCAATGGGGTATGTTACATTTATTTATTTTATTCTCTTACAATCTTAAAATCTGCAAACACAATTTCAAAACAACGTAACGCGAAATGAGTGTAATTTGTAACCTGATCATAATTACGTCATTGCATCTACAATTAAACTGTTGCAAATACGTCGGCGCTATAGTGGCCAATTAAACATTAAATAACAGCCCCCAATTAGCAGTTTTTAACAACGCTGTAATTTACCACCAACAATATTCAAGCAAATCGTTTTAATAATGTAAATCCTAACACTTTCTTCAGACGAACAGACGAACTCATTTAAGCAAATAGTGATATAATATAAACATATTAAAAATTATAAAGATAATTAGTGAAACTAAATTGAATAGTAACTGAACTTGCCCAATGTTCACATATTTATTTAAAGCAAATTAATGTGGTTACTTAAAAAACAATAAACAAGTGCACTTTTTGCATCTTTTGTTTACCTATAAACAAAATATCAGAATTATATATGAAACTAGAAGTGCCCAGAAAGTACTTGTTGTTTTAGTAACCTGCAATAAAACTAATTATGTTTCTAAAACAAGGTATATGGTATATATGGACGATAGTGGCGACGCCGAAGGCAATTATACCTTACTAACCCAGAAACCCCATCCCCATATACCCGGAGAGTATGGCCTGTACCCTGTGGGTATTTTTACTCCGGCGGAAAATGGGACTAATCTTCCAGTAAGTCACTTTCGAATTCTATCGAAATCTTATATTAAATATATTTATTATTTTTCTTGAGCGTGACTTTATTATTTATTTTTATAACTCTATTTTAAAAGCTTTTTTATGTTATAACTTGTAACCCTGTATAAATTAAGTACATATTAAAAAAGTTTGTAATATTCAAATAACGCTGTTAAGAAAGTTTTCTAAAAAAATAATGTCCTTTTATGAGGTTTAATTTAAAATTAAAACAATTCTTGTTGGACAAATACGATCGATGTTTGCTGAATCCCAAAGCTTGCTAAACTAATATAATTTAAAATATAATAATCCATATTATAGTGAAGCGAAGCTTGCCTGGCATTAAATTATAATTTCAGTGCAATAATGGGAAAACTAAGAAAACGAAAGCATCGATAAATTAGTGATCTATATTACTGATATTACTATATATGATGCAAATACTATTATTATCGAATTATCCATAGTAGTATCTCGAACTAAATATCATATTCAATTCCACTTCATTGATATTCCCATAAGTAATAAACAATAATTGACTATTTTCAAAACATAACTTTACACATATTTACCATCTAGACTATTTGGAACACAAAAGTGACCTGTGCACATATTTAGTAATACATACGTTACTTTATACTTGTTTTTATAATTATGAACATTTGTGGAAACATCACTTTCATGGTTCTACTAATTTTAATTACATGCATTTTTAATATAAATTTTGTCTACCAGTTCTAATGAATAAATACATAATATCATACATACCATGAAACTCTATTTAAGTATCTACAATATTTTCCATATTTTTATTCCACTCATTCTCAATCATATTCATCCACTTATCTCAGCATATTTTCTTCAATTATATCGTTCATAGTTTAAATACTTTTATTAACATGTAATAATTTAGTATTATGAGAAATGTGAACAAGCCACTTTTGTGGCGTAATGGCCAAAACCAAAAAGTGAAAATATTAGGGTATGTAATTGAATTTTAATATGAAATCAGCTGATTTCCCCTATTGATTTTTCATTAATCGAAAATACAATTTTCTATATTCGACATTTTGATATTATAAATTTATTGACAGCCTAAAAATATTACTTATATATATTTTTTTATTAAAATATAATAAGATTGCTGAAATATATAAATATTTTTATTAGATTTAAATAATAAAATATAATGCTCATCGTTAAAAGTAAATATAATTTAAATATAATTATGTTGCTATAAAAGATCCGACTAAAATTAAATAAATAAAACAATCTCTAGAATTGTGCTGCATAATATACGAATATGTAAATTAAATTTTTATGAATCTAATTAGTCGCATGAAGCAGCTTCATTACATTGCTGTGTGGCGCTTTGGTCGGGTAGCTAATGCACATGGCAGGGGCGTACGTGAAATATACTCCCATTTTAGTAGTATGATGGTATCACATGTGCGGAACACATACAATAATTTATCAACAAGTACCAACATGTGTGCGTTCACATTATTATTTTGATTCCACTTGTAGGTTCTGCATTTGACAGCGGTGATTGATTGGAAAATGGGCCACCCCCCCATCGCGTCACCAACATGTGGTTTCCGCGGCGAGAAATGTATCAGTAAGTAGTTAAATTTATCATTTAAGATTTTTTATTTCATAAATACTACAGGTACCCTCTAAATATTGAAATTAGATGCAAAATAAAATTAAGTTAATTGAGGTTTTCAAAAATACAGTAACATATCCAATGTTCTTGCCTAGCATATTGTTAATTAAAGATTCTAATACACATTATCAAAAAACTAAGAAATGCAAGCAAAAGTAGAGGTACCAGTGCCTTCAGCTCACCGTATAATAAATTTTGTGAACTTTTTAATGCATTCATTTATAAAGAAAATATTTTCTTACGCACTGATGTTGAATAAAGAATACGTATTTATAACCATTTAATTTAAAATGCGATAGAAACTTCTTGGGCTTGAAAAAATTCGGCACTTATCAAAAATTGGTTCAAATCTTACGACAGTATACATATATATATATATATATATATATATATATATATATATATATATATATATATATATATATATATATATATATTTATATATATATATATATATATATATATATATATATATATATATATATATATATATATTCGGAATCAAGTAGATGCAAATTATATTACGGTGGATAAACATTTTTAATCCGCCAAAGTTACAGACGCACGACCGATTCTATATTTCTTTGGCACTACCGTACGACGAGCTAAAAAATAGAAACTAAATTTTATTAAAATAAAAATGTCTACAATGTAACTTTAAAACTAAAATATGACTTTGTTTATTATTTTCTTGGAGTGTCCAATTATATTCACGTCGACCAAGCATTGTATCGCAGTGCTAAATTAAGTACAAACAATTAATTCGTATGTATATCTGTCTGTATAGAGCTGTAATTAAAACCCGGTCCACATGCAATTAAAACCCGAGCTAACGCTTTTTGAATACGAACAAATTAACCCCGTTTTGCCAAGTTTGCAAATATTCACTAATACGAATTATAACTATATTACAACCAACTTTGTTAATAACTATTGACTTCGTGCATCTTCGTACTAAGCTTGGGATTATATTGGTTAGATAACTACTGTTAAAGTTAAACAATAAAGTAAAGTACACCACATTTCAGAGTTTATCAGGTACTATATACGATATATATATATATATATATATATATATATATATATATATATATATATATATATATATATATATATATATATATATATATATATATATATACATAAATATATATATTTAAGAGCTAAAAATATAAATTGGAATTGAATTCTATTCTTTGGTGGAGTTGCAATTTTAAAATATGTTTATCGTGTCGTACAGTATGTGCTAGAGAGCTATTGTGTTCGATAGTGCATCTGTAACATTCTTGGAATTGAAAAAAATGTTACACAGAAATTCATTTTATGTATCATATTACATGTAATTTCATTTAATTCCCTTAGCAGGTGAGTGCAAGACTTTTAAATTGTCGTCATATTGAAGCAACGATCAATCAATAATTATTTATAAAATTACATACATTTACATTACCAACATTGGGCCTTTCATACATGTCTTTTTGTTTTTCTTGCTCACAACTTGACCAAACCATCGCATTTGTCCATCAGCCACTCTATGTTAGTTACTCTACTTTTATGCGTCTTCCATACCCAACACTTACTCCCATACGTTGCCACCAATACACCGATGTAAACACATAATCTCGCATCCTCAGAAATACTAGTAATCCTACTAAACATTCTTAATGCACCCAGAATCAATTTCACAATCACTCTTACCAGAAAACATATAACTTAAATAAGCAAACTTATTAAAGAATCATTCTTTTCAAACACGACCTTTGATTTTGTAACATTCAATTCAAGATTCATCTCTTTTCCGGTCAGACTAACATTCGTGATCATTCTACATAACTGTTTCTCTGATTCTTCAAAAACAACAATTTAATCTGTGTGAGCCAAAACAGAAACAGTTAAACCGCCAAGAATCACACTGGCCCTTCCACACAAAGCTCTGTGTAATAAAACATCCATATATAAAGTAAACAGGCACGGCGACATCACACATCCTTGTTTCACCCCAACATCAATATCAAACCATTCACTCAACCTACCATCAACCCAACTATCAAGTGTCTAATTGTTTTATTTGATTTATAATTGCTTAAAATTGTTTTTTACACGGTCAATCATGTTGGATTAGATTCTTCAGTAGCTGTACAATAGTTAGACATTTATTTCGCCAATAATCAGTGGTTATAATTCTGCTCAGAAAAATATAATTTAGCTTTATAAAACATTTCCTCAAAAACTGAAATATATTTATAACATGTTTTCCAATTGTGAACCCATTGACCATAATAATTAAAATCAATTATTTTTAAATTTTAATATGCCGTACATGGAGTAGGACGGGGAAGTGTTTGCAACGCATATATTACTTATAAGGCGAGCTGAAGGCATAGGTGCCTTGTACCTTTTTCAGGAAATGCTGTCAGTTATTTATAAAAATTATATTAGCGTTTATCAACGTTTCGTCATCTAGTGTGTCATTATCAGGATTATGCAAACTTTATATATAAAAATTATATGTAACATTTTATTATGTATATTTTAATGTATAATTTTTAACATGTTTGGCCAAGGTTAATTTGTACTGGACAGGTTGATTATTTAGATTGTTTAAAGTTATATGTTCTGGTAACATTATTAAGTCGCAAGCATGTTTACTAAATAAATTGACAAGGATTTTATAAAAAGTTTTCTGCACTTCTACTCACCATGACATAATTTTCATTGTGTTATGTTTTTCCCTTTTCAAACCAACTTTGGTATAACAAAATTCTTATAAGACTTTGAAACAGCGCAAAATTGGTTCAATTTCATTTTATATTTATTGTATAACAACCGAATGCTTTTACCATCACTTTAACTTGAAAAGTGCAGTTTTAAAGCGCTTTCCCAATAAACGGAAACTTTGGAAAGTATACGGATAATATACGCTATTGACAGTACAAGCAGCGGCAAAATATATTATCTACAAGTTTTATAACAATTTCGTGACCAATATTTATTTAACTAATTTTATATTGAAAATGTTATATTTAACAAAGTTGTATTTTTTTTATATAGCTCATACTGTTGAAATAACAGCAGGAATTGCTGGCAGCGCTCTACTAGCAGTGGTAGTCGCAGCTCTGGTTCTGTACCGAAACTGGCGTTACGAACAAGAACTTGATAGTTTACTCTGGAAGGTGGATTTCAAAGATATACAACTGTTCAATGATCCAGCGGTGAATCTGGGAGCCAAAGTTACACGGGTAATTTTTCCATTTTAGTAATAAACTAACCATTTTGACCTTAACCTTAATTTTTTTCCAAAAACCATTCAAGGATATTTAATATGATTAATGGAATAATGCTTTGTGTTGGGGACTAATCGGCTTAAGTTAGAATGAAGAAAATATAAAAATAATGAATCTGAATATTCGTTATTTCTGTTTTAATAACAAGCTTCAAATATATATATGTAGATATTTATATTTTAATACCTTTAAAAATATACGTTCTCAATATGTTTTCTACATAATTTAAACTTGCAATGGTCCCAAATTGATTTTCTATATTTTCAAGTATATTTTCCATAGTTTCAAATATTCTATGAATATCAAACGAGTTTTCATTGATTCTGATGTTGCCTGGGTGCAGATCCCAGTGTGGTCAACTACATTTTCAGTTATGAATACTGCTTTGGCAGGTTTTTCCGGATACTCTAGTTAAGAAAATTTAACCACATACCTTTAATCGCTCATTCGTAGACGTTGCCCAAACATAATAGCAGAATTTTACTACATTTGAGATAATCACCATTTACGTACAAACCAGGGGAAAATATCTCTCTGACGGTGAGGTTTTGAACAACTTTGAATATATTAAAAATGTGCTAATTTAATTTCAAATCAAACATTAAATAAATCTTTTTATTATATTATTTAATATATTATAAATATAAATAACTATTCTCCTACCTACAGCTTACGGCAGTAAAAAGTTTTCAGAAAACAAAAAATGAAAGCAGTTATTTATTCTTATGTAAATAAGAGTTATTACTTTAAAAAATAGGGTAATATAAATGTCTAAAGCATGAAGTTTCATAATTTTACCTTCACAGTTTTGGCTCTAAAGCGTTCACATTATGTGCACACACACACACAAACACACACACACAAACACACATATACACATACACATTTACACAGCGCAGACGTTAGTCAGAAAATAGTTATATTTGATTCAATGATGGTGTGTATTTCCGTTAAAATCTCGAGTACTAATTTTTTTATGATTACACTACTTCCATATATACATGCGTATAAGAAAGTAAAAACAATCGAGACTCCAACCACTATGCTGACAAAGGAAACATATTCCCTCTATAGCATACGTTTAAAGAATTCCAAATTCGATATGCAATTGCAAATCGATTTTAAAAATTGTCAAATAGATTTAAAGTAAATGTTCTATGATTTGAAATAAACGTTATGCACATCCAAATACATGTTTCAAATTTCTATGAAAAATATTTGTATAGCGATAGAGTTTGAAGAGGGAAAAGGTTAAACGTTTTTTAAATATTCCAGTTACGTGTGTAGTGGTTGTGGAGCAGAATTCATTTTTATCGTCAATGCAAGTTCATTTGAAGTAAATCATCTTCAATTTGGAGCATAATCGATAACACAGATAGTGTATGTACCTTGTAAACACAAATTGTGCTTTTAAATCGAACGAGTGCTCTCAAGACTGTGACTTTTCCGTGAAGCAATTGTGTGTTTACGTGTGTGTGTGTTTGTGTGTGTATGTGTGTGTTACCATCGATTTTCCCATAAACATACAGGCAAACGAAAAGTTTCATATAGTTCAAACGGCTCTTCTATTTTGCTCACATCGACGAACTCACACTCATATATTAAATTCCATTTTATTCCTGAATCCTAGGGATTTACTTAGGCAGATATACTACTTCTTTCACTTCAAATAAGCGCATTTATTTCTTGGACTTTCTTTCATTGTTTACTTTATTGCATTTTTGTACTTAAATTTGCATCTAATTCTAGCTATAATTTAACTAATAACCATTTTAATATTTATTTCCAAAATTAATAACAGCATTTTCTTTCAATTAAAATGATTATTAGCTATTCATTTTATGGCATTTTTTAGCTCGTCGTACGATAATACAAGAAAGCTATAGTGGTTGGTCATGTGTCTGTAACATGATCGGATCAAATAATTTTGCTGTCTTGTCACCCTGAATCCAAAAATATATATAACTCATATACTTGGATGTCTGTATCTCGCTCGCGCGCTCGGTCGGTGAGTTTGTAACCGCAACTATTCTAAAGATACCGAACCGAATTTAACGAAATTTAATATACATATACCTTGGATACCCAAATGATTCCCGTCACACATTAAATACAATCATCCGTAGGCCAGAGTAATTGAGCCCCAAAATTTGTAACCCCGCATAATATTACACTTATAAAAAGATTGAAATTTCAAAATAAATTACAAGAAAAATATATGTATAGCAAATTTCTTCTAATTGTGAGTCCAAAAACTATGAAAAGAGTATAAGAAATAATAATATTGAATTTATATCGAAAAATTCTTAAAAATGTATAAGAATTTTATATCAATAACGTCTATCCAGATTGTGAATTAGAAAATGAGATACAAATTTCAAAAATAATAATATTGAAATTTCCAATATTACTAGCGATCACATTAAAAGACTGGCCATTATTGCAATCAAACAATAACTATGTAATGATTCTCTTCTATAATTTATCTCCTCAAAATACAGTGGTTATTAATAGACTTTCTTCATATACATCAGTGGTTAAATGAATGTTTTCTATATAAATTAAAAAATTACAACATTCACTGTTTAGATAATACGACAAGTTTAAGTAATTGGTGCCTGCACTTATGTCATATTTTGTAAAAGTTTTCCCGTGAAAAGACCACATTTCATACACTCTATTCAAACTTAAAAATATGATCTAACATTAAACTAGAGTGTTTAAGCTCTCGTAATGTAAAGCTGCGTTTACGCGACAAGCGCTGCCACTATTAAGCGTTCTCATTTCAATGGACAGAGTTCAACAGAACTAATCTACACAATAGGGGCAGCAGGACAAAATTTTAAAAATAATAGAATTACAATCTTCGTTTGGATTCTTATTAAAATAATTATATATATATATATATATATATATTTATATATATATATATATATATATTTATATATATATAAATATATATATATATATATATATATATATATATATATATATATATATAAATATATATATATATATATATATATATATATATATATATATATATATATATATATATATGTACGTACATATATATTCTTTTTTTTTTTAAGTTTCCTCTTGGGAACAAAATACAATAGCAATATTTATACTCATGGAAAATCCGTTCTCGAGAAATACGAGTACGTCATACTGTGTTTGTGCCGCAAGACATAAATTTCATATAAAATAGTAGAAATATTTTATAAAATAGAGGATATTGTTAGAGTAGTGCCTACAGTGCAAAGAAGGTTACTTACGCTTGGTTCTAAGATAACAGTGTCACACGTACAACTTGCACACAAATGTTAAAGATGTGGAACAAATAAGTGTCAACGTGCCTGCAATTCATTCTTCAGTTCACGTTCCTTCCCTCTTCCACAATGCTTCAGGGCAATAAGTCAGTTTTAGCGTGCACATGTCCATTCCTTTTCATTATATGTACATTCTTGTCACACAAACGTCATTTCTGATGCGCCATTTTCGTGTGTTAGGCAATCCATCCGCTAATCCGTACGAGCCAAGTATCACTGAGTTCGAATCCTGACGCGGAATTCCGGTACTCGTCCATTTTTACCCAAATCGGTATGTACAAGGGGCGGGTGTTTGCTATCAAGAAGGTGCACAAGAAGTCCATCGACATCACCAGAGAAATGAAGAAAGAATTGAAAATGGTAAACATTATTGTTACATCCTTCATTCTCTTGATATGAGTCTTTGACCTATTTCTATTTCGTTCTACGCGAAATGATTATTGCGTCCGGGTTGAGCGATAAAAAGAGCAGAACTAGCAGGAAACATTCGGCGGCAGGAAGTCCTGCTACACATATTTTACTGCGGGAAGACCTAGCTTATATTAACATCGATCTATTCAATTTTTTCATGATTTTTTTAGATATATTACAAATCTAATATAAATCTCAACTGAATTCTGGATCATGTATACATCACTGGGCAAAATGAGCATATATTTTGTTGAAACTCATAAACATAAGAAATTTACATATGCAATAATGGAAAAGTTTCAATCTTTAGATTTTTCGGAAATTATTTTGAAAGTTTTTTCCGAGGTTGTTATCTGAATGTTTACCTTAATATTCCAATTATTTAACAGATTCGAGACCTTCGGCATGATAACTTAAACTCATTCATTGGAGCTTGCACAGATCCACCAAATATATGTATTGTTACGGAATACTGCGCTAGGGGAAGTTTAAAAGTAAGTTTACTTTTTAAGGAGCTTATAAACACAAAAATATAGTAAACTTTCTGTTTGTAAACATTACTAATAATAAGCTCTAGCGTTAACTAATATTCTAATGTGCCTGGAATAACTTATATGCATTGTTAGTAATTTGTATTATAATGTTACTGCTTCGTGTAATTAATTTTGTAGAACAAATTTATAAGTAATTTTGTTAATTAAATATGCACTATATAATATAATGACGCAGCAAATAAGCAAATATTAAATTTTGCTTTGAATTTTCCATTTTGGTTGGTTTTCAATTTAATAATTATTTAATAATTGTCACCTTGAACTGATAAATTAATTTCACAAAGTTCGCCTTTACTATAAGCATTTATATAATAATTTACATGAAAAATCGCCGCGCATCCAATTATTCAATTAGGTAGATATATCGATGGGAAGTATATGATATGGGCCCACGGATGATCTTAGTTTACATATATTTCTGTATTTAAAAGAACACATAAATAAACATGACCCCGGTTAATTTGGTGAAGCAAGTAAATTTTCATTGTAAAATTTATAATGATTTATTTATATAAATATAATAGCGAGTTATAAAAGCGAAATAAAAATGTTTCTTACGAAACTGAACCAAAAACAAAGATATGCAAAATAAATCAAGTATTCCTCGTTAACTGAATTATTTTAGTTGCATTATTACATATAATATTTTATTTTATGCATTGGGTATATTTTCCAGGACATTTTAGAAAATGAAGATGTTAAATTGGACAACATGTTCATTGCATCATTAGTCGGAGATATTCTTCGAGTGAGTATTTATTTATTGTACTATAACTTTAAGCTTAATTTAATTTAGTAATTGATACATACTTTACTTAAATGGAACTTAAGTTCTATTGTATTTAAATAATCAAATTTTATTTTATTCGATATTATAAGAAAATCTTACGTTCGCCTCCAAGCTTGAACCTGGGCCTTTTCCCACGCCTTTGTCGATTTTACGTCTCTGAACTACAGTGGCCAGGTTCAGTTATAATGCTGATGGTAGCACATTAATTTTTTTACTGTTTTCCATTTACGATATTTACAAAAGACGACACAAGGTCGAAAAAGACTCAAGTTTGTATCCCGTTACTATTTGGCACAAAGTTTGAATTTAATTTCATTAATAACCGGTTATACAAAAAGTTGTGTTTATAAAATCAAAGTATAATTGAAATATTGTTAGAATTTGTTTAATATCTTATAACCCTATTCATTGTATTTCGCAATAGGTACTTCAATTAATGGTACCTTAAAGTTACAATGATAAAGATTAACTTACACTCTAATGAATTGAGTAAAGTAAAGTCTACTTTTATTTCCATCAAAACTTGATTAAATTGTTTAAAATAAATTTGTAATTATTCAATTAAATTATTTAGTTGAATTATATTATTTCCATATTAAATTGATTCAATGAATTGCGTGTCGCAGTGCAATATTGAACATTTGATAAATATATATATATATCGCAATTTATTTCCATAGGAATAAAATATTAAATTTGTATGCGTACGGGTACAAATATTTTAAAATTAATGTAATTTTACAAATAATTTCATTTTAATGCAGTAAAATGCTAGGATAGGATTTAAAATTTGCAGTAACATGAGTTCATCCACTGAGTAAATAATAGAAATTAATAAATTCCAAAGACAAAGTATATTTTAAAGTCGATATTCTAACACGAATAAAAAAATGTTATTCTCCAGTAAAATACGCATGACAAATATCTGTGAATATGAATATTGATTTCTACAATGATATGTCAGGGTATGATATACCTGCATGATTCAGCGGTCCGATTTCATGGCGCTCTGCATACAGGCAACTGCCTAGTAGACTCTAGATGGGTGGTAAAAATCGCTGATTTCGGTCTGCACGAGTTCAAGCGAGGAGCAGAAGATTTCACAATGAAAGAGCCCGCAACAGTATTAGACCGATGCCAAAGTACGTATAGTGCACTGAACTGTGCGTCAAACGCTAATTGCCATGCTCATTACCACTAATTAGCTTGTGAAGACAAAGCGTAATATGCAACTTTTTCCTCACGACATTTTCGCAAATCTAATATTACTCTTCAAATTCAAGGATTACTTTACCGTGCTCCCGAACTCCTCCGCTCTTCCCACTCGTACATAATGGATGACCAACCCAGAGGATCCCAACGTGGAGATGTTTACTCCTTCGGGATTATCCTCTACGAGCTGCACGGCCGCCATGGTCCATTTGGAGACACAGGTCTTTCGGCCGCGGAAATTTTACATCGGATTTTACACCCAACATCCCCAATTCCGTATAGGTATAAATGGCAAAAGCACATATTAAGTCCGAATGTTTCTAGAGATAAATGCTTGTTGGTTTGTGCTAGACCACATATGGACAACTTGGAAAACAGCTTTGACTTTGTACGTGATTGCCTGAAGGAGTGTTGGGCAGAAAATCCGGAGGAGCGACCGGAATTTAAGAGTATCAGGACCAAGCTCCGACCGCTCCGGAAGGGAATGTAAGTGCCTCTTGACATATATAAGACTCCAAGCTGCATATAGATTTTTTCATTTATGTGACAGCACAATTTATTCAATTTTAAAATTGATTTTATAAGAATATTTTCACGGATACTTGGGCACTGTCAGTCAGCATAAATCTTTGTCAAAAATAAAATCAAATGTCTTGTCATATTAATAATGCTTTCTTTAAAATCATTTAATGTTTAATTTTTAGTTCGTTGTACGATAGTACAAGGCAGCTATAATGTTTGGTGTGTTCGGATTAAAAAATTATGGTATAATTTCTTTTTTTATTTAAATACTCGGAGCTAATCCAAAATTTGGTAAAAACCATAAGTTTTTCCAGAACGAAAACTGGAACCACACTGTTTATTTTTTGTTTGTTTATTCAACCGGAACGAAAACCTGAAGGAAATAGATGACGGTTCGATGCATTCATTTAAAGCATGTAGCGATAGCATTAAAAGACTGGCTTTTGTTGCAAACAATCAGTAACAATGTTTCATTTTATCTTTTCAAAATTAAAATTTTCTTGTTTTTTTTTAATTTTACTGCTTAAATATCTTCTATATAAATAAAAATATTCAACTATCCGCTAAAACTAAATAGATAATACGGCGAGCTAAAGGCATTGGAGTCTGCAACTATCCTTGTTTGATATAAATTATTAAAATAGGAAACCAAATATTTTCGACAACATGATGGCAATGATGGAGAAATACGCCAACAATTTAGAAGTTCTGGTTGACGAACGTACCGATCAATTACAAGAAGAAAAAAAGAAAACTGGTGTGGACTATACCATTCAAATAGTTAAAATTAATTTCAATTTATTTATCAAAATTTCAGAAGCTCTACTTTATGAAATGTTGCCACGATCAGTCGCAGAACAGCTGAAAAAGGGCCACAAAGTTGAAGCTGAAAGTTTCGACTGCGTTACAATATATTTCAGCGATATTGTAGGCTTTACAGGCATGTCAGCTGAAAGCACACCGTTACAGGTTATTACCTATTTATTATAATTTGCTTTAATTTATTTTACTAGTACATTTTTAGGTTGTAGATTTTTTAAACGATCTATACACTTGCTTCGATTCAATCATCGAAAACTATGATGTATATAAAGTCGAAACTATCGGTGATGCGTATATGGTAGTTTCAGGGCTACCAATAAGAAATGGCGACCAACATGCCGCTGAAATAGCAACTATGTCTTTACATTTATTAGGGGAAGTGAAGCAATTTCAGATACGGCATAGACCAGCTGAAAAAGTAAAGCTTCGCATTGGTATTCATTCGGGTACGATTAATACGCTCACTTCCGGCCATTCTTAATACATATATGTTTTATTTTGTTTAGGACCCGTATGTGCTGGAGTAGTGGGATTAAAAATGCCAAGATACTGTTTGTTTGGGGATACCGTTAACACGGCTTCCAGAATGGAGTCTACAGGCTTACGTAACTATATAATAATCATAAAATGAATTATTATTTATTCATATATATTTTGTATTTTAGCATCGAAAATCCACTGTAGTAAAGACACCAGAGAATTGTTAGCCCGATTGAACGGCTACAACTTAGTCGATCGCGGCGTAGTTCCAATGAAAGGCAAAGGTGAACAAATGACCTTTTGGCTCGTCGGTGAAGACCCCATAAAACATTCGGACCGTCTACACGAACGCAGTCGGCGCAGAGCTCTTCTAAACGGCGCCTTGCATAAAAACGGCGTCGATAACGGACAATGCCTGCTCCCAAGAAGTTCGCTCAAAAATAAATCACTCATCCGCAGTCCAATTCCGCGTTGCTCAAGTTTAGAAAGTCCAAAGAAACTTCGCTTTGCTAGCAGTGAAATCACACATCATCGCTATCGTAATGACTCGTTGCTAGAAGCAATCGCGGACGCAAGTCCATGCAAAAAATCGTCGGGAAGTTTAGTCGAAAACTCGGATTGCTGCAGCGAAGCCTTAAGGACTTCTAGTACTTCTTGCCCATGTATAGAAAACTTGGCGAATTCAACAGCAACTTTGGCACATTCGCAATTATCAATGTTGGTTCGCGATGACAAACCGTCATATTTAAGTGTGCCAAGTTTATATAATTCGTATTTAGGTGTATCTGTTAATATCCAGGCGTTGTCAGCGCCTGTAAGTCCGTGTAAACGTGTAAAATTGAAGTTTGAAAGTGAAGACTGGAATGATGTTACGCCATTGTTGATACGGAAACAAGATACTAATGTGTAATGTGGAGTGCGAAGAAACGCTCTGAAAAGGCTCGTGTTTTTATGTAGTGCAAATGTGCTTAACTGTATTAAATGTTACTTAATTTAGACTGCATTTTTCTCTTCCCAACTATTTCCTTCATCAATTCTCTTAAAGGGGCATTCACCTTTAGCGGGTTCAAAAAATCGTTTTTTTTTTTTTTTGCAGAATCGGACACTTTGAAGTGTTGACTATGGCTGAAGCCGTTTTTCGAAATTCGAGTTGGAAATATGTGAAATTGCGATTTAAACAAAACAATGTTTTTGCTCAAACACGGCGTTTTCGCGCGCGTCAGTCTGAAGTTGAAACTTTAAACGCGTTTTTCTCGAAACCATATTTTTTACATCGCGCGGTAGAATATCTCGACAACGAATTAACCGATTTAACTCTCAATAAGCGCATCTTAAAGGTAATAAAATTCTCTAAGAGTTGATTCTCGACAAAGTGTGTCCGACAATTATTAATATTTTTTAAGGCCCACCAAAGAAGAAAAAAAGTGGGAAAAAATGACACTTTTCGTACGATGGTCGCCATTTTGCTAATTATGGTCCAAATGGACCACCCGAGAATCAATTCTTAGACAATTTAATATACTTTAAAACTCTAATTTGTTATTTTGTTTCAAATAACTGGGACCAGAGTTATGCTACCGCGCGCCTAAATTGAGTTACCCACTTTGGACCTGGACATCTTCGCCGGGGCTGAACGTACCCGACTTTCAAAAATACCTTATTAAAGTTAGAAAAGTTGAATAAATACGATACAAAAAACCGCGTGCGAATATCTCAAACATACCCTGAGAAAAAAAATGTTAAAAAATAGCTTTTTATTTGTACTCTAAAGGTGAATGCTATTTGAAGTTGTGAAGTTCTTTTGTCGCACTATATTAGTCTGTGGGGTAGAGATATCATCTAGCGGCTTAGAATTAAATTAATGTAGTATTAGTAAATGTAGTTTCTCATAAATGGGCGACAATTCCATAAAACGGAGACTTCATTATCGAAGAATGTAGCGCTACCTGGTGATGTAGATTCGAAATAATTAAAATTTCAGTTTTAGTCCCCGGTGTAGCTGCCTAGACTAGAGCGCTAATTCTAAGAATAGAAGGTACGCCTTCGTCCGTCGCCCGCGGTATGTGTGCTTAGTTCGAAGTCATGTCCACAGCTGGCAGTGGGAGATCGTATGCGAGTGTAGTCAGCGCACGAAGTATTGAAATGCAACGGGTGGATTTGGATCGCGAACGTTGTTCTCACTTGCGTACAGTATTCGTGATAGAAAACAACGTGTGTAGTTCATGTGCAACGCGAATTACTTTAGTACGAAGTACTAAAATAACAATGTGTGTTACTAAATCGATCAATTCCACTGCTAGATTCGCGTAATTCTGCGCTAGTTAACCGTGGGTCTAATTTATTTTAACACAATGACCTAGAAATCGCTAGCAAAAGTTTACGAAAACTTTTCAACTGTTGCTTGATCATAAACGTAGATTTAAATAAGTGATAAGTGCATGAACTCTGGACATGGACATCTGTAGTCGTTTTATTTTTCAATTACTACTACACTACTGCCTCAAGAGTCCGTGTTGACTCTTGACTTGAAACTCTGAGTTTGAAAGTGAAATCCAACATACACATATATTCATATATATAAATATACCTATATATATATAGAAAGTGGGATTACACACACATGTAAAAACAACGTCACCACCAAGTGTTGTGTTGTTATATTATCAAGTGTAGTGAATTTATTAAGTACATATAATATAAATATATATTTTTGTTGTTTGTTGAACGTGGTCACGTGATGTTTATAATATAGCGTGTGCTAGTCTCCGTGTGCGTAAGAATTTCTGAAACCATCAGCTGGTTTATTCTGGTGCATTCCAGTGTCGCGCTTCTCGTCACCACCAAAGGGGGGATTCTGCTACCCGCTTCCAACACACATGGTCAGTAACCCTTAGTTACGTTGTTATGCAGCTATTTTTAGGAGGGCTCTTGTTGGTTGGGCGCGTTGTTGTGTGCGAGATCCACTCAACAGGCTGCCGTTGCGGCCGCTCTACAAACATTCTTATTTACAATAATATGTGTAGTTTGTCGTTGGTTTATTTTTAGAATGGCCTGTTGCTGAATCGCACCAACAACGCTCTTGGCCAATACTTATACTTTGTAAACTGTTTTTATTTTTTGCGCACAACCTTGAAATCACTGATAATAGATTCAAATTTCAAACTACTACAACCAATATTCCTCTTACACATTTTACATTATGACATTATTGTCGAATATTAAATTTCAATGTATGGCGGCAATTTTCCTGCGTCTTCAAAGCTAATATAGTTAAAAGGAAATGTCGCATTTCTAATTAGACTTCAGAATCTTCTCCGTTCACTTCCTTTCAAATTATATGTGTTCATATTTGTATTTAAGTTCTTCCAAGACAGTTCAAATAATGTTTAATATTAATATAAAATTGATAATTCAAATTTTAAATCAGCATTATTAAGAAAGTATTTGTAATACTCTTGAGATCTTTGTTCGACATTTTTGTTAAATTTCTATATAAACATCCAGATGTGATGTATTTATCCGGAACGCTATACAATTTATGACATCTACAAAATGGTTTCACATTGTATCTATGTTACTACATTTACAAAATGGTTTCATAATGACGCTGTATTTATATATTGTATCCAAGGTCACCATTGTTTCATAATCATCCCTGTCGCAGTAATCAAAATTTAAAACGAAAATAATAATAATTCAACGTTTCCGTACAATGCATTCATATATTTCAAGTTTTTTGCTCGAATAACCGAAGAAGCTAAAGCATTCGGTCGTGCGTCTGTAGCATTCAAAACAATTCTTTAACAAAAAGTGTTTGTCTCGTCGCCCTGAATCCAAAAATATATATAACTGGTTGTTAGTTGTCGCTCGTAAGATCAAATTGGTGCCCTCTACTCCTCTGAAGGTACCGGAGCGATTCACACCAAATTTGGTACACATATTATTTGGTATCCTATTTGAATCCGCTGCCAGTTTAAATCTAATCGCCCGTATACTTCCAGAGTTATAAGGCCCCAAAATTGGAAGCCCCCCTTAATACTTAATAATAATAATTAAAACACACAAAAATTCTACTAAAAATTCTAAGATATTTTTGTCTACAAGATTTTTCATATTGTTAACTCAAAGCCCGAAAAAAAAATTAAATATTATTATTATATAGAATGAATTTTAAAATATGCACTACATTTTTTTTATTAATTTAATCTACAAAAAATTGTACTTTTTATATCTGTAACATTATTTCAAATTGTTAACCAAAAGGCCATAATAATTATAATCCAGTGGTCGCGCATCGCATAAACTTATTAGGAGAGCAGAGAGCTCTACGCGTTGGTGCGTTTTACACGTACTAAAGGCGTGTTCTGAGCGAATTAAATATTAATTAAGATTAGAATATTACAAATAATAATCGAGTTTGTATTATGAAAAGCAATGCTAACATTCCAAGCAACAAAATTAACACAATGTATCATACATTTTTTTACTGTGACCGTTAACTTTGAATATCATACAACAAACTGGAATTATTACTTACAATTTCTAAGCTTAATTACTGATTGTTTCGCTAAGGAAGTGTAAAGGATTCTTCCATCGATACAATCAGTAATTAAACTTAAAAATTATAAGTAATAATTCCAGTTTGTTGTATGATATACAAAGTTAACGTTCACAGCAACAAAATGTATCATACATTGTGTTAATTTTTTTGCTGTGAATGTTATCATTGCTTGTCATAATACAAACTAAATTATTAATTGTAATTTTCTAATCTTTTATTATATAATTTGGTTCGCTCTGAACACGCCTTAAATCTTGTTGTTTATAATATTTAGCGTTTCCGATAGAAAGCTAGATTTTTAATAAAATTATTATAATATGGGTGAGGAGAGGACTTTATGCTGTATATGATATGGAGATATGGTGCCCACGGGTTCACCCAGTAATATAATATACATATTATGTATATTTTTATAACAAAAAATTGTTTACATGTTACTATTGAGTTCAAAAACAATTAGTTTACATATTTAATGTATCTGCAAAAATAATTGAATTTATGATATGTTCATAACAACCCGTACTTGTAACTATAGCGCTCTAAAACAATTACATGTCAGATACACTTTGCACTAAAAAAAGAAAAGAAAATAAAAACGATTGGTTTCTATTTCCTTATTTTATAGATATAACAAAACGTATTTACAAGAACATGTACATGCAACTATTGTGCTCTAAACCAACAAAATAGCTACAAATAATATTGGTACACAGTGAATATTTTCATTGTATAAAATAGTTCATATGAATAATAAATGTGTATTATGATAACTAGTTTTTGTTGTATTGGTATGTTTGGGGGCGGGGGGCTCTTGTATTTGTTCGCTAGTGTGGGATGAGGTGTGGCAGGGGTGAGTGGGGAGGCAGAGGGTCATGGGGCAGTACCCCCCCTGAGCCTGAGCGAGTGTTTGCGGTCGTCTTTGCTAGACAACTGGGCACCTGTTTTACTCGTACATACAATTTATGTCTGTATGCGTGTGTGTGTGTTATAGTGTGAGTATAAAGTGGACGCACGTCACAACTATATACCTACTAGCTTTCCAAACCCACTTTGGCAAAAACAAGTATTTCAGTTTTTTTCTTTTATCTTTTTTGTATGTGGCTAGTCATAAAACCGACCATCAAGAAATATTAAAATTATTGCAAAATCACTACCAAAATGTATATATGATGCGACTGGGATGAATAGCGGTCTGCGTTACCGCACTTTCTAGCTATTATTTTGTGTTATTGATTGTACACAATTATTTGGGTTTGTAAACGATGGGGCAATATAAATTAATATATGTAATTAATAACAATTCTTTAGATTAGATATTACAATTACTAATTTAGTTTGTTTTATGACAAACAATAATGGCGTTTCCAACAACAAAATTTATAATTAATGCGTTAATTTTATTACTGTGAATGCTAGCATTAAGGATTGTTCACAGCAAAACAATCAGTATTTAAGCTTAGAAATTATAAGTAATAATTCCAGTTTGTTGTATGACATACAAAGTTAAAGATTGTTCACAGCGAATTATTTAGTAATTAAACTTAGATAATTACAAATAACAATCTAGTTTGTATTATGGCAAGCAATGCTAGCATTCCAAGCAACAAAATTAACACAATTTATAATAAATTTTGTTGCTGTGAACGTTAACCTTGTATTTTTCATACAACAAACTCAAATTATTACTTATAATTTCTAAGCTTAATTTCTAATTCCTTTGCTGTGAACAATCCTTTAACGTTCACAGCAACAAAATGTATCATACATTGTGTTAATTTTGTTGCTTGGAATGCTAGCATTGCTTGTCATAATACAAACTAGATTATTATTTGTAATTTTCTAATCTTAATTACTATTTGGTTCGCTCTGAACACGCCTTTAGTTGTTAAAACACACTGGATTATTAATGGTAATTACTAATTGGCTCGCTGCGAATGAACATTTAAGCTGCATTCGCAACGAACCAATTAGTAATTAGATTATAAATAACAAATAATAATCCAGTTTATTTTTTGTATAAGCACAGTATTAAAGACGCTAAATATTCGTCAATGTTCTAACTTCGTTGACTCATAACCAATTTTTAACATTTTTTGTGTGCTTTTAATTTTTCGAATTGTCAATTAGCAAATAAGTGTTTCTACTTTCTTTTACGAAGTAATAAATAAGTCTTGTAATCATGAAAAATATCGAAAAGGATATACACGTTTTGACCTTCCCTGAATTGAATGTGACTATTTTCGGAATAACGCCTGTGCATGTGTCTGTCTGTGAACGCTCTAGAGCAAATACAAAACCGGAAGTGCATGTTTACTGTCTGCATTTTTTGTTCTATTTTCAATATAACTAGAATGGTTGCACTTATCGCAAAAATAGTTATATTCATAATTATAGATATTCATGTTTCACAAAATTTCTTACGAGAAAACTGCTACGGAAAATCATAAATATCTTATTTATGTTGCCATGTATTTGCATATAGTTTAAGCAATCATATTATGATTTGTGACTTTCAATATTTTGATTTTTTCTAGTAAAAACTACGTAAAAGAAAGGCGAGTGCAGGCCACTCCAGTTTTTTTAATACACTCGTAATTAAAATATGTATGGCTCTTTTATTTATTTAAACAATTGCCTGAAATTTGATAACACAAGGTTTTTGGGGTCACAGATTACGAATCTAGCATCAAAATCCGTCTAAAAACAAAATAGCGTCTACAAAATGAATATTTTATTCACTTTTTTATCTTTTTTCAGTCACTTATTTCACTTTATTCCTTTAAAAACTACACTATTTCACTTTTTTGTACACAAAATTGCTGTAAAAGGCCCGAATAACTAATTATGTTTAATTATTATGACCCTCTGAAAAATATGAATATGGACAGTGTTTTATTTTATTAATAATAATTATTTTGTATGGCTTTTGTGTTCACAATATGAAGTAATTATTTCCGGTTAAGAAAAATAGAAGATTTTCTTTCATACAAGTCATAAAGTTTAAGATTCATAATTTTTCCTTCAACGCGCTTAGCTTTAACACGTGTATTTCCGTTAAAATCTCGAGTTTGAGCATTTTCATGATTACAATGCTGTCTTTGGCCTTCGTCCAAGAAAGTAAAAAAACGTATTTTATATTAATAATGTTGACAAAGGTTCTATTGGGTTTTTTAGTCGCACGTGAATATCTGAAAAGTTTCTATTGCTTTGTAGCTGAGGGCCGCAAGATCCCTAAATCCGGTTCCACAAAAAAGAAATCTAAAATTCAAATGGTGCGTTATCGATATATATATATATATATATATATATTGCTGTCACTAGTAGTCTATACCTGCTGGTCATATCAAATATCCCATAAACATTAAGTGACAGGGTCCCCATTCATCCGTCGATGATGGGGTCCACATCATATCATCCTTGTGCTATGGCGATGCACGTGTGCGCGTGATACCGACAGTGCACTCGACTGAGAGACCGTGAAATGATATGTTATTATCGTGTGACGTGTGACGTGTGTGAGTGTGAGTGGCTGGGGCACATCATAATAAATACACCTGTTTGTGAAATATTACGTATTCTATCACAGATGTTCAATTATTAGCTGTATGCTGTGCACTTGTCACACCCAGCCCTCTCACTCTCACCGGAGCATTTTTTCTTATTTATTATGCAATATTTTCATTACAAGCTGTTTCTCTGGATTTTTACTAGAAATATACATAAAACTGAACTTATTTTTAGTGGTTTTTAAGGCAAGAATTTATAAAATGAAACGTGCGTATATCTTATATATCTTAATAATAAATAGTCGTCGCTCGTAAGACCAATGTTGTACCCTCTACTCCTCTGAAGGTACCGGAGCGATTCACACCAAATTTGGTACACATATTATTTGGCATCCCATTTAAATCAGCTCGCAGTTTAAATCCAATCGCCCGTATACTTCCCGAGTTATATACATTTGGAGCCCCCCTTAATACTGCCCTTATAAAAATAATTAAAACACTCATAAATTCTACTAAACATTCTAAGATATTTTATGTCTACAAGATTTTTTCATATTGTTAACCCAAAGCCCGAAAAAAATAATTAAATATTATTATTTTAAATTTTAAAGTATACACTAAATTTTTTTTTTATCTAGTATTTTTATATCTATAACATTTTTTCAAATTGCTAACCAAAAGGACATAATAATTAAAAATTACTGCTCACAACGCATATCTTACCTAAAGGCGAGCTCTACGCATTGGTGCGTTTTACGCGTACCAAATCTTGTTTGAAAGTGATAATGTTATGTTAAAATACAAATAGTTTTTCTCGATGTTTTCGTGCATTGTACAATAATTTAAAATATTACAGGGGCATGACAATGTTATCATGGCAATCTTGCATACATTTGAAACCAATTAAAGTAATATTATATAAATAATGAATGTGTTTATAAGAAGGTCATGTTTTTAAAAGTAGTTATAACTTTTGTGTAAACTATTTTAATACTCACATCTAAAACTGAGTAAATGCAATTTTGGATAAAGACCCATTTGAATTTAATATTGAATTAATATCTGCGAGAGTATTATTTCTATAACTGGCGGATTATAAATTGCAGTGTTACTAATCCGTTGTGTTTGCTTCGTAAATCGAGCGTGACGTTAGCGTAGCGTATCTCTATTTATAACACCAACACCAGCCGGAACAGACAACACCATATGCAATAATAAACGCCTATATAGTGGGTATAGTAGTTATGGTGTTCGTGTTCACTGGTTGCGTGTGTTGGATTCCCGCTTAATTTCACCATTAACACCTCATGACAATTGTCTCACGTAATTACTAACTTTGATTTTCTTCTCGCTTATAATATTACTTTCTTATAAGTCTTGTAATCATGAAAAACAGATATACACGTTTTGATTCTCCCTGAATCGAATTTGACTATTTTCGGAATGACGTCTGTGTGTCTGTAAACGCTCTAGAGCCAAAACAGTCGAACGTAAAATTGTGAAACTTCAAACTTAAGACATATATGGATAAACCGGAAGTGCATGTTTACTCTGCATTATTTGTCCAATATCACAAGATCGGCTGCTCTTATAGTAAAATAATCAAGTTCATAATGATAGATATTAATATTTTGCACAACTTTGGTTCGAAAAGTATCTTAAAAAATTGTACTAGGTACGACAAAACTTCTACGGAAAATATTAAATTATTTATGTTGCCATATACACGCGTGTATGGGGATTAAATTTAATAAAATAAAATGTTTTTTTTTTTATATCAAACTGTAGCCATTATGTTTTTACTAGATTAATACAATTTTGAAAAATTTCTCCTGTGATTCAGTTTGAAAATGAAATCTGATTTATACTTCTATAAATGAATTTTCTTTTACTTGCAAATCTAATAAAGTCGGTGCAGTAATTTTGTCGCTTTTTCTCATTTCCCTTTATTAAAAAGTTTGCACGATGGAAAAAAGAATATAATGAGACTAATTCTAATATTAAACTGAGATGAAATAACGCTTTTGTTTTTACTACTTTACCACATATATGTTTTTTGAAACTTTTCTCCTGTTTCACTTTGTGATGGGAAAAAGAATATAACGAGACGTCTATATACAACCATTACATATAAATATTAAAACAAAGAATGTATCTCAGGGGAAATTTGTTACTAAACTACGATACTTCCTCGGTTATCTCGTAAAATACAAGTAAAGTATCTCATTAATTCGACACTCCTTGGAGCATCAAGGTTACATGTGCACATTGTTACAAAATATGTTTTAATATTAAAATCAAAAATTGATATAACTAAACGTCATCTGGATCAAATTTACTCTACAATCTGTACCAGCCATTAGGTAAAACCACTTATACTTTCTTCGACGAAGTCTAAATGGAAGTATTGTAAACATGAACATTTTAGAATTCGAGATTTTAACGAAAAAAAAAACACGTTTTGACCATACCTGAATCGAATCTGACTATATTATGACGTGTTTGTGTCTGTGAACGCTCTAAAGTCAAAATTATTAAAGGCATAATTAAGAAGTTTAAGACGGGGTGTGCAACTCCTATTTTTGAAAACAAAATCATAACTACTACTTTTTCAATATCGCGGAAACAGTACGGGTTAGAGAATTGAAGATATTAAAATTTCTAGCAACTTTTGTTTAAAAAGTTTTTTTGAAAAACGTACCACTGGAAAAACGCATTTGAAATTAAATATTTTATATTTACGTTTTCGTAATTTTGTTTCATCGAGTTTAAAACCAAATAAAGTTTTAGTATAAATACAGATATTGAAACGACAAGAACGTCGAGTGAAGGCCACTTCAGCTATTTTACATTTAATGATAGTTATTTGTTTTGATTCTATATTCGAGGATATAATTTAGCGGTTGTCATAGAAACGCACACACAATGCCTGCAACATTGGTCGGAAAAGCCCATTTAGATTATGCAATAATTTGCGCAAGTTTTCTTGTTTGTACATGTTCTAATTTTCTTGCATGCATGCAATTTCTGGTACGTTACTAATTTGTAATATCTGTCTCGTTGGCTTTAAACCATTAGACCAACACTAGCTTTTAATTAAACTTGTTCCAAATTGATTTTCTGCCCTTTTTTTGACCATTTTAAAACATGAAAACCCAATAATGTAGTAACAATAACATTGCCTACACTAATAACAGAAGTGAATAATTTAAATAAATTTATCTAGTATATTTTGCCTAAAAGTTACATTAAAAATATACAAATAAAATTGGTTGTAATTATTACCTGGTGGAAAATACATATAAAAACCGCTGGGTTTTCTACATGCAAATCTTGCAACTTCTTGCTCTAGAAAACTTGCGCAAGAAATTGCATAATCAAAAACGGTCTAAACAGAAAACAGATTCAAGCATCAATTGTTCCGTTTTCGACGGATATATATTTGATGAACATTTTCAGCTCGTTGTATGAAGTACCGAAAAAGCTAAAGCATTCGGTCGTGTGTCTGTAGCATTCTCGGATCAAAAAATGTCATTAACAAAAAAGTGTTTGTCTCCTCGCCCTGAATCCAAAAATATATATAACTTATATACTTGGATATTAGTCGTCGCTCATAAGACCAAATTTGTGCCCTCTACTCCTCTGAAGGTATCGGAGCGATTCACATCAAATTTAGTACACATATTATTTGGCATCCCATTTGAATTCGCTCGCAGTTTAAATCCAATCGCCCGTATACTTCTCGAGTTATAGGGCCCCAAATTTTGGAGCCCCCCTTAATACTGCCCTTATAAAAATAATTAAAACACTCAAAAACTCTATTAACAATTCTAAGATATTTAATGTTTACAAGATTTTTTCATATTGTTAACCCAATGCCCGAAAAAAAAAATTAAATATTATAATTTTAAATCTTAAAAATTTATCAATATAATCTACACAAAATTGTAAGACTTTTTATATCTAACATTTTTTCAAATTGTTAACCAAAAGGCCATATAAATTAAAATCCAGCTCTACGCATTGGTGCGTTTTACGCATACCAAATCTTGTTTAATGCCATAATGACTAGAAAAGTATCTTTAATGTTGATCTTTATTTTATTTTTGAAGGATACTGCAATATTTATAATCCAAAAACAACTTTATTTTATTGTCAATAGAAGGCGCTTTAGTTGTTTCGTAATTTTGGTATTAGCGATCTAGATTAATTGCTCGCTATCTAGCGGAGAAAAATTCAAATATAATTCACCCCGAATAGAAGCTTTGTTTGTGTGATGAAAGTTCAGTTCAATCAATGTAATACATTTTAATATATTATCCTTTTCATCACGATTCAAAACATTTCTTAATGTCGTGTGCCGGAATGTGTAAACAAATGTACACGTCCATAGTAACATAATACACACTCGCGTCAAATATAACATACAAACTTCAGTTGTCAGCACCCCGTGCAATAACCACCTTGCGAAATGCTCGATTGCGAATAAGTGGTCCATTAAAATTTATTTAAATTCATTAGTATATATTTAAGTTACGTAATGAAATAATTTTGTTAAAATCTAGGTAATTGCATTTCGTCTACAAATGAGTATTGGTTAGACAGTAATTTGCATGTGCAAAGTTATATATACTAAAAGGCTATTATATTTGCAAGTGTTAATTTGAAATAGCTGCAAGTGAAATGTACTTGCAAAACCCAAGATGCGGGTACGTCTTTTGAGTGCTTCCCTTTAAAAGCGACCACAAAGTAATGGATACACCCCCGTCGTGCGGAAAGAGCTTTCCGGAGCTTTCATTGTATAACATGAAATTTTAAACCAACTCCCTCGTGTCTACGTGTGTGTGTATGTATGTTTGCTAATATGATGTGTTGCTTCTAACCTTTGGCATATTGTTATTAAATGCAGGTGGGCGCCTATATTTAGATATTAATATGAGGGTTGATTATATACACCGAGAAAAGGATTTACTTTAATCAATTTAGGTTTACTATTATTTAATAAACTAGGGTCACCCGTGGGCACCATGTGCCCATATGATATACAGAACATAGGTCAGTTTTGACTGATGACGAATTTTCATGTAATTTAATAATAATAACACGGTTTTTCTTCATTTTGTATCGTTTGACTATAATAGTAATACAAATTTCCACATCGCAAATAATAATAAAGAAAAAATCGAGTTCTTTCTTTGAACGCTATTTTGTTCTTAGATCACTATGCTGAGATTAACTAATCGATTGCTTATCATGCACTGTGTAACATCGGATAAATTTAAACTAAATTTTGTTTAACTTTGATTTAAACCTTGTATGGTGCATATGTGTTGTATCATTTAGACAGTTTCCATGATTGTATATAAAAAACAGGATTATAAATTTACTTACGATTGCTGTTTATTATTTGAATCGATTATTCTAATAATATGTATTACAAATCCTTTTTACACAACATTTTTAATGATTTGACATTTGATTCATTATTGTTTTTGAATTAAATAATCAGGCTAGATTCTGAATTTTGCAGTATTAAACTGCAGTTTTAAAAGTGATAATAATTAGTTATATGCTAAAATACAATGGATTGTGCCATCAAAAATAAAAGAATAAAATTGCCAACCAAACATGTTTCTAAATATGTTTGAATTATCTCTTCAAGATTTTATTTCTCTAATAATCAGAATTATAAATTTACTTACTTGCAGTTATTATAATTTGACGAACTATAAAATCTTACCGCAACTCATATTTTCAAGAATCACTGCTTCTTGGCCATTTTGAAGTGAAAAATATTAACTATGAATTAAAATAAATGAACAGAAACACGTATTTGCTAAAAATATATGCTAATTAGGCAATAATATGCACTTATTTCATATTATACACTTAAAAATTGAAATTATAGCATGCTACTCCCCTTAAACTTAAGATTAAACTTTGAATTGAAGATTTATCACAAAAACCAATATTGACATTTCATTCTGACGTTTGATTCGTTTTTGTCTATTTCAAAGCAGACTGAACTTCAGAATCGTAGTGATTGTTTTATTTCAGTATAAACTATTTGATTATTTTTTATAACATTATTAACAGTCGCCATGGTGCAGTGGCTAAGTGTCATGCCTTTCACCCTGCAGGTCGTGAGTTCGATCCCCGTCTATGCCAATCTGCATTTTTACAAAAAAAGCGTTCTACACATACACACTCACTCACATGCACACTCACATACATACTCACATACTCACTCACATACACACTCACATACTCACTCACATACTCACTCACATACACACTCACATACAAACATTTCTGGGTTATTATATTAATGATACCATATTTGTATACCATATAGCCAAATCAATGTAGACTGTAGAGTTATATTAAATAAATGCTTTATTTGCTAGCCCCAGGTAAGCTTTCTTTAATATAAATAGATCTTATTACCGTATAAGCTACAGAGATCCACCATGTATTTACTGATAATAAGTCGTACTTGTGTAAAATATCTTATATAAAATTTTGTTGCATTTAATCGCAGCTCTATGACTATTAAATAAATTTACCGTATAATAAAGACAGAAACCTCAATTAAATTATGCAGTTCTAATAAATGGACTAGTTTATTAATAATGAATAAATTGAGTAATAGTAAAGACATTTTTCTTGGAATTTAAATGTTTGCCAAACAAGTGCAATAAAGATTTATTAACTATAAAGACAATTTTTTTTTTTCAGTGTAATATTAATAAAATAAAAATTGTATCATTCTCGGATCAAGAAACATGCATAACAAAAAATTCTTGTCTCGTTGTCCTGAATCCAAAAATATATATTTATTCATATACTTGGATGTTAATTGTCGCTCGCTCGCAAGACAAAATGTGTGCCCTCTACTTTTCTGAAGGTTTCCTTGAATCCGCTCGCAGTTTAAATCCAGTTATAGGGTCCCAAAATTTAAAGTCTTTCGAGAAAAAACAACTTGAATTTATTCAATTTTATGTCTAAAAAATTTCTTCATATTAAAATAATAATACTGAATTTTGAATTACTCAATTTATTTATTTTAAGTATATCAAAAAAATTTGTGAAAAATTGTAAATACAACAATTGTCTTTTTATTCACTGCTAAATTGCTGACAAAATTCATCATTCCGTTTTTAATAACAGAAATTCATTATATCAATCGGCTTAGGTCTCGATGAATCTAAAATTTCCAATCGATTGTTAATTTGGGGTCTCGTGAAATGTGTTTTTTTTTTTTTTTTTTTTATAAATAATTTTGACATTTTTGGTATGTAAGTGAAGTACTTCAAGTAAGAAAAACAAATAAAATAACGTTACATTTGGTGAAATGCGATTTGATTTCTAAATAAAAATATACACTCACTACATTTACCTACAACATAATTTGAAATTTTCTTATATATATTCATAGCTTTATTTATTAGTAATAACGATTCCAAGTCAATGCTGTTATTGCTTTCATAAAATTCTTCATTAACCGTTGGAGAATCTGATATTTGCAATATAACGACGGTTATTTTGACGCGAACATTTTTCGTACTTGTTATTTGAATTTATCACAATTTTGTGTCGCGCCTATCAATTATATGTAATTTTTTTTAACGTTTTCCCTAGTGAAATTAACCGATTTTTTTCCGGTTCAGCTTCGGTTTTCGTTCCGACAAAAATAACGTTTTTTTTTTGTTTTCGGTTCAGTTTCGTTTTGAAGCCTTGCTTATTATAGGATCCTATATACAATAGTCATAAAATTAATTATAAAACAATTAATTTAATTTAAAATTAAACAATAAATGATTGATTTGATTGTTATTTTTTTACCGTTATAGTATTGTCGTAGCAAGTGACCTTGCAGTTAATAACTATTGTATATTCAGTTAAAATTGCCATAAATAATTGCTGGAGAGCTCTGTTGAGGAATTATCCGAATGATTTATTTATTTTACAAATAATGTGTAGACTTTCGCGAGGATTGATGCTACAACCACAAATCTAAACAAATCAATAATAAACGCCTCCTGTTGTTTGCACACGAACGCCAAGTCTGCGCCAATAAATAATTCCCTATATACATTGTGTAAATATTAGCCGCAAACCAATAACGCCTTTGAAAAAGTAACTCATTTCTGTGCCTTGTGCGCGTCCATTACCACACGAATAAGTTCATTCTTTTGTTTTTGTGGCCAAAGTAATCTATTCGCCGATGATTGAAATTTTCTTCCTTTTCTCTTTTGTTACATTTAATTAGACGGTAAATGAATCCTTTCCATGGAATTTTTTGCTCGAGCAACACCTACGACGACTTCGCATCGAGTTCGGGTTGAAATGTCAGGGGATCATGTGTAAATTGTAATGGTTGTAATTAATTAATGTCGAATTACAACGTGCGCTGGAGATGATTTCAAATTGTATAAGTAAGTCAAGGTGACGCTAGCTTCTTACGACTTCAGTTCCACCATTTATTGTTTTTTACTTTCTTTGGACGCATTTTTTAAAACAAAGTTTAATGTTTACACGTGTTACGTTTTTATTCTCTCGAAAACGGCACTATTCAGGGAAAAAGTAATAAATTTAGAAGTGAAATAACTTCCTTAAGTGGAACTCTGAAAGTGCAGCCAAAAACTTCCAGATATAGAAAACGACATAATTAATGGTTTTCGTAATCAAGAATATCGTTAGTGGCGCTAATGCACGACGCCGTAAGGTAAACACTATAAGGGGCCGCTGGCAACTGAAGTTTGTTGGTTATATTGGATGCGAGTGTATATTATGTTATTATGGGCGTGCAAAATTGTTTAAAACACATTTCGATACACAACATTATGAAATGTTTTGCATCGTGGTTAAGAGGACACATTTAAAATGTATTACGCTGTTCACAGAAACATGACTTCTATTCGGGGCGGACTATGTTTGAATTTTTCTCCGCTAGATAGCGAGCAATTAATTTCGATTCTTACGGAAGTTCGAAATATGAATATTTTTAAAGGTTTTCTGTAAATATGTACTATGAAATTGGTTGCATGTTTTCATGATAATCGCAGTATGTCAAAATTTAAAGCAATAATTAAACAATATTATATGCGTTTTATCGGAATAGATGCACATTATATTCTAGTAATAAATGTCCCCGCATGGGAGCAAAACACAATAGAGGGTTAACATTTATCTATCAAAGGAGCTCAACATCAATGTATATATAGCTTCGTTACAACCCTGGATAATCTAATAAGCACACATACATTTACAAAATCCAGACTTTTTAATACATATCTTGTACACTTCCCTATCTCTCTTGCACATAATGTCGTTTCTCTCTGATATGCAGTACATAGTTTTAATTAATGCAAGACCATATCACAATAACGTGAATATCGTAGATACAACTTGTAGGATTTCGCGTTATTAGCTCATCGTACGGTAATGTTCGGTAGTGGATATCCAACATTCTAGGAATTGAAAAATGTTTACACAGAAATTTGTTTCACGTCTTCTTGATTCCGAGAATTTATATACTTGGATGTAGGTGAGTCCTTGGTAAGATGCTGGTCTGATATTACCGGAGAAATTTGAACCAAATTTGTTACACTTACGGGGTATAGTAAATTTAAGGGTTATTTGATATATAATATAGGGGACTTTAAATTTGGATAAAATTGATCCACATGTGTTCACAATGATGGTATTGTACTCATGAACATTTACGAATTCGAGATGTTTACAGAAATACACGATTAGTAGAGAAACGTAAATGTAACATGACAATTTTTTTAGTAAATGGTACATTTTTTGTAATTATTTCAACTTCTATAAAATTCATTTTGTTTTATCTCGTGCTATTCTCGAGGTGCAACAATATCAAAAGCAAACAAGCACTTCTGATTGAAATATCCTTTTGAAAAATAGGAGGTTTTATTTACAAGGATGTACAAATCTTAAATTCAAGACATCATATTTTTATGTTCAACTGTTTTAGCTGTAGATTTTCCTCTGCCACACACACACACACATAAATACACAGAGGCACCCACATAGCAGTAATTGGGAATGATCAAAAAGGTTTCAAAGCAGATATTTTAATAAAAATGTCGAGGTCGATTTTTGTGTGATCACAAAACTTTATTTTATACATAACATATAAGAATATAAAAAAAAACATATTTAAAAATTATTCAACTTTAAAAAAATAAATGACATAATATTTATATTTTTAAATGTTTGCGCTTCTACCAAACCACTATACCAACATATATAGTGATGTACAGGTGGTTGAACACAACGACATCAACAACAACAACAGCAGCAGCAGCAGCTTGACTATATAGTAGTGGTTGGTGGAAGGAAAGGTGAAAATGAAAGAAACAAAAACATTTAATGATACATCATCACGTTTGTGTTCTATTTATAAACTCAAGTCCGGTTTTGGAGGCCGCTCAAACACTCCGAGAATAGACGACAATCACACATACACACGCACACACAATCCGATATCCTCTTGTAGTGGTAATATGCACCAAACCATCAATGTCATTGTTAAAAACCATAACCCTGATTTGGTCAAACCCAACTACAATTTGTACACATGCGAGACAATTTAGAAACTACACTGTGTATTTCTCATTTTCGATTTTTGTTGTTCAAATAATACAGTACTATATTTATTTTGACAGAAATTCAAACTAACAAAAAGAACATTTTATAAACAATATTGCCTACAGAGCCAAAACGCCAAAAATAAAAATTGCCCCAGGACTAAATAATTCAAATATCGTAGAATGATTTTGTTCTAGCAACTCGGATGTAGAATAATATTTTTCCAATGTTACGTTTCATACAGACAACTTGGTATGATTGGATTGCCCCAAATGCATTTTCATCGCAGTACGAGAGCAGCACAACAGCTATATTATAGTGCTATAGTAGAAAACCATATAAATGCTCTTGCCCTCTCTCTCTCTCTCTCTGTATACTCTATTTTGCTGTTCAACAAGACTTATTTTTACATTTTCCAACCGACCCGCGCTGTTAATATACACATTCAAATGTGACTTTTATTTTACCATTTATAATCCACACCTTTCAAAAATACAATGTTTTGATTCACTGCGTGGAAAAAGGGAAGTACCACTAAATATTTACTAAATATAAACATGGATAGCCACTTTATTTTTACGGGTTTAGCGTATTTACAGACAATACACAGAGCCGGTTAATTTCGGTACACTGGACCAACGGTTCACAAACTTTATTCAGTTCCTTCTTAAAATTTCATTCGGGAGTACGTTTTAATTAGTATTTTTCGATTTTGTTGTTTTACTCTTGTCTTGGTATTCTTATGAGCTAGGATTTTTTTTTTTTTTTTTTACAAAATGCAAGATTTATTAACACAAATATTCAAGAAATATGTTAAATGTTTTAAATTCTTGTGTGCGATTCTTGTCTTCACTCATTTTTTGTCTATGCAGGCATAAGCATGTCTGTTTTACTTGCATATATTACGATCAAAGGAAATAACAAGAAACAAGAAATTTCAAGAGTCTTGATCCCAAGACAAGAAATACACTAGCAAGAAATTGTCAACACAAGAATCTTTCTTGTATCTTGTCTTGTAAATAAGTTCTGGCGAAACACTAGTTTCAATGTCATGTAAAATTTGGATTACTCCCAAATGCATTTCATTCGGATCCAAGAGGACAGCAAGAACCCATATAAATGTCTCTATTTATTTTACTATTCAACATGATTTATTTCTAAATTTTCCAACTGACCCCCGATGTTAATATTCACACTCAAATGTGACTTTTATTTCACCATTTATAGTCCCCAACTTTCAAAAAGACACCATTTTGATTCACCACGTTGAAATAGGGAATTATAAACTAAATATTTACTGTATATACATGGATATCCACTTTATTTTTACGGGTTCAGCGTATTTTCCAGAGAAGCACAGGGTCGCCTACCGTCGGTACACTAGACCAGAATTTTAAACCTTTTCGAGGCGACCTCTATTCTTCAGCAAGAATGAACCGCGATTGCTCTGTCTTTGTTTCATGCAATTGTCCTGTAATTTCATGTGAGAATATGAGAAATTTGAATAGTTCCATATCTTGTTGAGAAAATGGGAATCATTTCTGGAGTAACTTCGTATTGCCAAGTTTTTTTTTGTTGACATCATCATAAGATGAATTTTGTTCTTATACAAAGTTTCGAACTGGATATTTTAATGGAAATACACGTTTTAAGATTCCATGAATTTATACTGATTAGTTCGTGTGTGCTTATGTGAACGCTCTAAATTATAAATGTTATATTTAAAGTTTGAATATAAATCAGAATAAAACATCCTATTTTTTTTTACCTATTTCGCATAGTGTACTAGTTAGAGAAAAGGTGATTCATATAAATGTTAAAAATATAAAAAAATTATAATATATTTTATTTGAAAAGATTTCTGAAATATCTCTTTTGAATTTAGCTAATTTAGAAATGTTACCATGAGATACTCCAACATTGTACAGAGTTCGTTATATGTTATCAATGCATGTTACTTTTATTAGTAATATAGATTTAACAATCGTTATATCTTTTAAAGTGGGATTAGCGTACTGACGCATGTTCGTGTTATCATTTAACATATTGTTATTACCTAGAGCCAATATAACTAATACCTGCTTAATATTATGTATTATTTTATCAAAATAATAAGAATTTAAATGTTGTCAGTATACGTCATTTTGGTATTAACTAGATTCTAAGTATTTTACATCGAATTAAAATGAAATTAGTGCAGTTTTCGGAACTGTTTTCAAACAACTTTTACATTTAGACAATTTTAATATATATAATTTATGGCGTTTACAAAATATTTAATACATATTTATTTTGTCATTTATTTTGGCTAGACTCCAAATATAATAATTCCACACTTAAAATCTTGGTAAATATAATTCTAGATTATATTTATACTAGTTGGAAAATATTAGTTTATTCAATTAACCAATATACTCGTATTTCAGTATGCAAATGTAAAAGAAATATGTACATTATTTATAAGGGAACTTTCTCATATTGATATTTGGTAAAATATTCAATAAAATAGTTTATTAATAATATTTGGTATAAAACAGAACACATACTAAATTAATTATAGACCAATATGTCTGGGAAATATCTTATGTCAAATTGGTTTATTAAATTATTTATTTTATTTGCTTTTTATTGCTTTAATACTAGCTTGAGTTATACTTTATTTATTATTCAGCCATCAATTTACGTAATCAAATTTTATACAGTACTTACGGAAATAACGAAAATACCAACACGTGTTCACAAGGTAAATCCGTGTAAGGGCAATGTTTTATTTATATAATGTATCAATTTGGATTGCATAATGTTAAAAAAGCTAGATTGGTCTTCACTGGACTTTTTACTATAATGCTTTATTTTATTTTTAACTCACTCAACGATTGCTATGAAATAACAACAATATTTAACAAGGGAATCGCAAATATAAAACAATCATTTATACATTATTAAAAAAATAATGGTTTTCCTAGAAAATTTAATATCTTCAAAACTTTTTCTCATGCCATTTGCGAGATATTGATAAAATAGCAGGAATAAACTGCTACTTCCGGTCAAAATATTGTTTTAAATTTTTAAGTCTTAAGTTTAATGTTTCATAATTTTGCCTTCAACATTTTTGGCTCTGGAGCGTTCACACACATAAACTTCATTCCGAAAATAGTCAGCTTCAATTCAGGGATGATCAAAACGTGAATTTCCTGTAAAATCTCGAGGTTTGATATTTTTTATGATTATAATATACGTTTCTAGACATCATCCAAGAAAGTAAAAATTATATTCGCCATCCGTTTTAATTATCCAATTAGACAGATGGATAGGTGGGAGTGAACTGTACTCTGTATATGATATGGGCGCAAGGTACCCACAGGTTAATTTAGAATAGAATTAAATGTAAACATTTTTAAAAGTGCGTGAAATTAATTAATGCCTTTGCGATCAATCTGAAAAACATTATATACATATCTTATAGATTCTTATTTTCTTATACGTTATGTATAAACAAAAGTATTGTGAATATAAACAAAGAGACCTAAAAGTCACACTTTTCTACAACAGCTCCTGGACTAACAATGTTATTATTTAATGGTAATGGAGGAATTTATTTAAAACAATTTATATTACATATGGTGATAAATAAGTATAAATCAAGTGGTCACTCCAGTTATTTTGATATATTCAATAGTAAAGTGTTCTTTTTAAAAACTATCAAATTCCGGAAGTATATGGGCTATTGAATTTAAAATCCAAAAGGAATGTATTGGAATAGATCAGTGCTGGGACTCTGCCATATCGCATCGTCATGCGATCGCTTTTGAAATTGGTATACTATATCTGAATGTAGAACGATTCGGCGGACATGTCAAAACAAGTATCAACAAGATGGTTACAGGTGCAATGTTGCCGGTGCTGTTACAATGCCGCTCGACTCGGAGCTAAATCGGTTTACGAATTTACAAAATCAGTAAACCGTGAATGTCAGTTTAAAATAATTGTTTATGAAAATGTTACAGACATCAACCCCTCCGGCAACATTAAAAAAATAATAACTTTTTCAAATAATTTTTTTACATTGGTATTTTTGTTTTATTTATCACACGATGGAATACAGCACTTTGGTGCATATTTTACTAAAAATGATCCGAACTGCAATTTCAATTAATAATCCAATTATACAACCTTTTACTCTATTTTTACTGGATATTGCAACGAAACGAATAAAAATTTCGTACGCAATGAAGCATGGAGCGTATAATCTGCTTAACACAGGAAATCAGTGACCAGGTAAAAGACATGAAGTCCAATTTATTGGTATTATAAACGTTTGACGCGTGCTATGTATGTCCGGTGTTAGGAATATCCTGTCCAAGCATATAAATATTGATTAAGTTGAGTTGCGTGAAATCTTGCTTCAGCACAGGATGCTTCAGATGTTTAGATAAATTAATCATCTCAAGACTATTTTGGTTTTGGTGGTTGATCGTCACTTATAATTAATGTACATTTTTAGTATGTATTAATCAAAATGTTTTGATTCAGTGAATATACTTGGTATGATTTGCATACTCAGGAAAAGTCATGTTATTCAATTATTAATTGATGGAGAATAATTTTCATATCTAATTATGTTGTGTGCTTTTATTTACATGAATTAAAATGTACATAGCACATACCATATTAATAGATAACAAAATCATGGATGTCCTTTAGTAGGACTGTATTTGCCAGGACCTTCCTATTTTAGCATGCCCGATGGCGCAATTGACAGCGGCGGTGAATTTAAAAAAATATTATTTATTAATTTTACGAAGAAAACAATTTAATATCAAATGTTGATTGAATTTAAATAAAGCACTGACATTATGTTAGGTTTCTTTTCTTTTTAGCTCGCCTTACGAAGTACTGTAGAAGCTAAAGCATTCGGTCGTCTGTCTGCAGCATTCTCGGATCAAAAATTTCCTTAACAAAAAGTGTTAGTCTTGTCGCCCTGATTCCAAAAATATATATAACTCATATACTTGGATGTTAGTCGTTGCTCGCTCGTAAGACCAAATTTGTGACTTCTACTCCTCTGAAGGTACCGGTGCGATTCACACCAAATTTAGTACACATATTATTTGGCATCCCATTTGAATCTGCTCCCAGTTTAAATCCAATCGCCCGTATACTTCATGAGTTATGGGCCCCCAAAATAAAAGTTAAAGATTTTTTGTTTGATTTTTTTGAAAAATATTTACCGGAAAATAGGCTTGTTACATCTACAAAGAAACATTAGATTTCTGATATCAATAAAGTTTCTTTAGATATTAAATACAAATCGCATGAAACATAATAATTTTCAAATTTAAAATATACAATACAACAATTGCTTTCATTGTTATTTTCAATTGTTTTATGTTTGTTAAACAAGTTTGTAAATACGTTTAGATTATCTCTTCAAAAATCAGTGGTTACAAATAGGTGTTATCTATTTAAAAAAAATTCAGTGGTTAAGAATGTTTTCTAATTTTTTTATTTTTTTTTTTAATTCTACCAATTTTACAGCTAGCATTGTTATTTACACCTATGCTTGTTATTCTATATAGTCAATTATAGGAGGGGTAGATAAAAATTAAAAGTTGAATTTATATTTCGACCAATGTACTTCAGTTTAATATATATATTCGAAATGTAAATCCCACTTTTTTATTGTATTCTTTCACTTCCTATAACACAATAAACTCGTATTACATTTGCAAATTATTTAATAAATATTAAAATATAACTTTCGCTATAGTTTTGGTTGAGATATAATACATAGTCAACTTATGCGCAGAAGTAAATTCAACTATAGGGGTATAGAGGGGGGCTTGGTAGCGAATAGCGATACACATTTGTTTTCCCGTAGGCAACTAAAATTCCTTAAATCCTTTCACTCATTCGCAGAATCACCATTATTACATGTTACATGTTGCATTTTCTTCAAATAAAATTTAAGATATTGGAATAAGACTAGTTATGTATTTATAAAATAGTTAAATATTAAACATAATTTGTCTAAAATGTGTTTCAAATAAAATATTTAATTGATACCAGGTTCCGAGCTCAAGTGTACACTGTAAAAAAGTATATTATTTGTAATATTAAATTACACATTTTAAATCCATATATTTTAATAAAATCCATTTAAAATCAAGAAATTAGCAAAATAAAATTACAAACGACCCGGATATTTAAATGGATATATTCGTTTTGAGGGTCCCTTTATCCAATTTGATCATTTTCGCAATGACTTTTTTTTTTTAATGTAGCATTTACTGTCTTAATTAATTGTCTTTGGAAAGAACCATGTTACAATTACGTTTCCCAAGTCTCTTCAATCTTTTATGCTAATAGTAGAATAAATTTACAATTAAGTATAGGAAAATCGAGTGAAGACCACTCCAGTTTTTTTACAATGTAACAGAGGTTTATTTTTGCTCACCTTTAACATATCCACAACTAAGATGCAATATTTCTATAAAACGACATGATTTTTGTGTAAGTTTACATTAAATTTAATAGTTTTGTAATTCTACATACATTTTAACAGTGTAGTGAACATATTTGATGATTAAAATAACTTAAACATTTAAACCAATAGTTAATTGTCTAACCCTTTTGACTTAAATTACCCTCATATTTTAATTGTTTGTAATAAGTGTAAGCAATGCATTTAGTTCCAGGCTTATTTTTAGTAGACCTAACATAATACTTATACGTTTAATATAAAACACGAAAATTTACTTTCTTGTTAATAATATCTGTAGATAATTCATACTAAAAATAGACTATGGTTAAGATAACATACTATCGTATTTACCATACATACACACAAAAACTTTGTCTGAATATTCTTTTATAAATTCAACATTTATAGTCAAATCATATTTCGAATATTTATTTCAATAGTTTTTACTATATTTTTTATAGTGCATTATATTCATATTAAAATATCGAGCTCGGTCTTTTTGTGATTACAATATTTTATATATCTGGTTAAAGCTGGATGTGGTCTTTCTTTCCTTTAAAATCTCAAGTTCATAAATACGATACTTATATACATTTGCATAAGAATGTAAAAATAAAGTTAGTGAATGTTTAAAAAAATGTGTGCCTGCCACTCTATTGGTAAAGTGGTATCTATATCGTTTTTGAATACAGTGTACTTTTGTTATTTTTGAACTAAATTTCGCATGGCCATTTTCCAGTGTATTTCCTGAAAGTAATAGTCAATTTCGCAATTTAACACACCTGAATTTAAATTTGAAATTGTGTTTACTTCTATTTTTAGCCAATTTCGTGACGCCGTCGTTGAGTTTATTTGTATAAAAGTCATGAGTATCTGTGTTGACTTTTGAATGATAATTTTTATGACAATCACACACACACACAAAATATACATATTTTTCGTCTATTCTATTCCAGTTTGGTGGGATATGGCATACTACAAAATATCTTCATCATACAATTTAAAGCATCTCACAAATATTTAGGCACGCATAATATTGCTCCGAGTCGAGAGCAGAACAGAATTTGTCCTCGCTCGCGTTGCTTTAATTAATTCAAAGCATAAAACATAACGAATCATAAAAGATAATTCCGCTACATAAGTTTGCATGGCACGCCAGGCCGTTGTTCTCGTTAAAAGAACACTGTTTGCCTCGAATCATTTTAATTAAGAATGTCCGACATTTATAAACCTACATAAATTACACTGAGTCTCTACATATTACAGCATACACTACTTACACTTGCCTGTGCTGTAGTATTTTCTACTTAAATCATTCAAACGTAATTACTTAGAATTTTACAATGCTACCAGAACAAACGTACAGGCACCAATGCCTTCAGTTCATTGTTAATCTATTTAGTAGATTTGTTTAGCTCGCCGTACGAATAACAAAAGAGCAGTATTCGGTCGTGTGTCTGTAACATTATCGGATCAAAAAAATTCCTTAACAAAAAGTTCACGACATTTAAATGATACACCCTATTTATAAGCACTGCATTTTGAAGAGAAAAATAACAAAAAACATTATTGACAATTGTTAGAGATCGATTACAACAATATACAATCTTTTAATGCGATCGCTCTAGTTAAGACGCTACGATATTTTAAATTTCAAAACTATTTTCTAGTATTTATTTCTGGGCTTCTAATAATACTTCATGAACAAAAAAATTAAGTTATTCCAAATCAGAGTATTGGATTCAATAAGGCGACGAGACATAATGTTTTGTTCCGAGTTTTGTTAAAGGTACACGACCGAATGCTATAGCTCTTTTGTGCAACTATACGACGAGCTAAAAATAGTACTCATTTTCCTTAAAAAGACATAAAAATCGCTCAATGCCAAAGCTCCCATTGTGTTCTACATGTTACTAGAGCCCGAAAGAGTTAATTATAAAGAGAAAAGAAGATTAGCTCTAAAAAGAGAATTAAGAATTTATAGCTATATTTAGGAAATGTATCTCTATACAGACCTCAGTTACATTTCCACCAGGGGTCTAAATATTTTTTTCCAGGACCATTAAAGCCGATCTGGTCAAAATACCCTGATAACGCCTGATTAAAATACATGTCAAGTGGTAATAGATTAAATATATATTAATTTTTATTTTTTTGTTGTATCACAATGTTGTATAACCAAATATTTCTATATCTAACACATTATAAGCAGGAAATCGCAGTATATATCAGTTCGTCTTGCACTGATGAAATTTTTTTATTTTTTTTTACTATATAAACTTTTTCTTAAGGCTGTCCTTTACTTGATTTTGTTAATTTTTAATGTCTGTTTTATGTCAATTTGTTCGTAAAATTAACAAGCTTAGGTACAGGTTGCCGAGTGATAGTAAACATCACAGGACGTACGAAATTACACGTTCTAAGATACGGATGTCCATAAACTAATGCATATAATATTATAAATTAAAAAAATATATATATTTAATCTGAAAAAATGTTATTGAATTTTTGTAGATTATTTGAATGTACACAAAAATAATTATTTTAACTTTTTAATTCATAATTATTATATTTAAAATGACCTTTGGGTTTACAATTAAAATTACTGAGTAATTTTAATTTGTTTCTAAGGGCAATATTAAGGGGGCTGCAAATTATGGGGTTCTATTATTTCAGAACTATACGGGCGATTGAATTTAAACTGCGAACGGATTTAAATGTAATACAAAATAATGTGTGCAGCAAATTTGGATCAAATCACTCTGGGTACCTTCAGAGGAGTAGGAGCACAATTTTAGTATTACGAGTAAACGACCGAGCGACCAAGTATATGAATTATATATATTTTTGAATTCACTGCGACAAGATAAACACTTTTTGTAAAGGATATTTTTTATCCGAGATTGCTACACAACCGTATGCAGCTCTTCTGTAGTTCGTACGGCGAGCTAAAAATCTGCAAAATGACGTGTATAAAACATAATTAGTTCATATTTTTTCTATTTTGATATTTTAAATTACCCCTACCCTAATAAAACTACTGGGCTTTATATCACTCTACGAACGAAGAACTCTTTTTCAGGGGAACTAAAAGCGTAATTGAAAATATCGATACTGGAAATTTTACCTCTAATGCACGTCATTTGGATTTTTTTTTATTTTACTAACAATTTGTCGCAAATCAGACATATCTAAAACTTAGCAACACCAAGTACCAGTCTTAACACAATTACATATTTCTATGCCAAAATTATGAGTATTAGCCGTACACTTATTTATTTATTCCAAGTTAAAATGCTCATAATTTTATAATGGTTTTTATTTTCACAATTTACTCCCTAGTTTGAGATCTACATGTTCAAATTGTGTTTTATATGGGTACATTACGTGCCCATGGGTTCACTTAGTTTAGAGTAATTGTTTAATCTAACTTTTGCAAACAGCATACTAAAAACTAAATAAAATAAAAATAGTCGTTACATAATAAAATAAAAGCTAGATATACGAGAGTCAGAAGGGGAGCTCCCTTTTTAAGGTCCTATAATTCAGGAATACAACAATTAAATTAAGCATTGTCTTCACATGTGTTATCGTGTATTTCAATAAAATGTATTTCTAAGATTGATTGAACAGCCTTGATTATTAAATAAAAAAAATTAAGAGTGTAATTTATTTGAATTCAGAATACAATAACGTATCTTTAATTGAATATGGTCATTGATCAATGAAGCGATACCACAAATAATTCGATTCTATAATCGACCTCGACCTTTGCCCCAGGTTCAATCGAATTACGTTACCAAGCAATATTGACAAATACGTTATGGGTAATTTTTAGAGACAATGCATCCCAATTAAAATCGGATTACAGCAACGGTACGTCCCAAAAGTTAAACTTGAACATGTTCCCATTAGTGATGACCACAACACACGTACGTCACCACAACCGCAACAGGACCCTTACCAGGAATATGCTTGTGTTCTACCCACAATTCTATTAAACGCGAAGGTAGCATTCGAACTGGAAGGGAATGTTTTCTAACTTGTGTTCTGAGAATCAACTATAGAGGAATCTAATATCCGGCATTTTCGAAACCGGATATTAACAGAAAAGTTTTAGAAATATGTTTTAGTTCAATAAATATACTCTTACTGTAGCTATTCGGAGTCTACGCAATTTTAAATATAAGTTTGAATTTATATACTTATATATTTATAGTTCCGTTATCAATTGCTATTTTTGCACATAAGTATTGGTTGAAGTACTGAAGTTAAATTTACTTCAGTTATTTTAATTGATGAAATAGTGTTAGTATAGTTGCAATATGCAACACGCAACGCTATCTCTTGGCTATGCGGATGGTGTAAGCTTTTACTATATGGAAAAGAATAATAATTAGAATATTTATTAACATATACAGAATAATTATTCGGTCTTAATTAACCAAATTTGTGCCCTCTACTGTTTTGAAGCTACCGGAGCGATTTACAGCAAATTTGCTTCACATTTAAATCCGCTCGCAGTTTAAATCTAAACGCCCGTATACTTCTGGAACTATAGGACCCCAAAATTTAGACCCACCCCCCTTAATACTGCTCTTATAAAAATAATTAAAACACACAAAAATTATAAATAATTTTATGTACTAGATGTAGCTGATGGATAGTCTTAAAGAAACCAATAGTTTTGCCGACGCTATGTAGCGAATCAACACAATACGACCGATATATAATGTCGTTTAGACGCCTATAATTTACCGAAACCCTAGCATAATTGCAGATTACACTAGTGAAATTTATGCAAATTACCATACCGTTCTAGTAGTGTTGACCGGCCATTTCAATTTGACCGCAAGCACATATCGAGACAATCTTCAAACAGAACGGCTTTAATTGTCCAACTACCACGTTTAGTATATAGTACGCAGTATAATTCTAGTATTCGTTCAAGTGCAGTTACACCAAATGAACCGATTGAGCGTAGCTTGAATTAATGCCCGGTTGCACTCACTCAACAACTTCGCATAACATTTTGAACTTGTTGCAAATCATGTAAATCCAAACTTAAGAGGAATCCCTATAGCCGCTGCAAACATAGCTAAACAAGGTTTCGTCGAACCCTTAAAACTCCTTTATTACAACATTAAATGAATGATTTTTTTTTCAGATAGCCAATACTTCGTTCTAGTCTTTTCTAGTTTTCGATTTTCAAGTTTGTGCTTAGATTTTTTTTATATTGTTCTTTATTTATCCTATTTTCAAATGTCCATAGTTTTTATTGAGATGACAAATTTAAAAATTCAAAACTAGACAAGGATACATAGACTATTTTTCTACCGGAATATTCTAAAAGTTTTATTCAAAAAAATGTATTAGCAAGTATTTTAAGGGTCAAACGAACACTTCAACTGAGTAGTAAATTGGCTCTTATGGCACTACGATATTCGTGCGCTTTCCCCTTTACACCGACCTGTAAGGACGGGCAACCATGGGGATTCATCTTAACTAATTCAAACTACTTGCCAAAAACATTTGAACCATTATCTAGTTCGAAGAACTTGCGTTCGATATTGTTGAATTTGCAAGAATTTTAAACAAAATTAAGCAATACTTATTTATATAGATAGTGGATATATAAGAAAGTTGAGTGAAGGCCACTCGTTTTTTCTTTCCTTCTATAAATAACTTAGTTGTCACAATGGGTTCATTTGACCCCAGTGTGGAAAATTGGGAGTTTTTTCGAATGTTTTCAATATTATATTATGAAAGTATTTCTGCATATTCCCGACGCTGAAAGGTTACATAGTACTTTAAGTGAAATTTTAATTTGATCTTATTATAAAATAAGGTGGTTTTTTTTTTTCTTTTTGTATTTTGATGATATATTAAACCAAATCATTTAGATGGAGAGGGTGTAACAGGTTCCATTTCGAACGTGATTAAACAATTTTTAACGAATAAGTATAGGCTGGGGTCTGATGAACCCCATGGGTTAATTCAGGCGTTTTATTAAACGTTTACCATAAAAAAGATAGAATAATCACATGGATCTTGATTATTACGATGATGTTTGAGATAATAATTCATGGTATTTCTCGTCGATTATTTGCGATCGAATAATGCGTATCACTGTTTGGATGATTTATGATTTAAGTGCCTTCCAAGATTATCGTTTAACGAACTATATTACAAATATTAGAACATATTCAATTTAATTGGGAAGATATATGTTTGATATGTTAAGAATGTAATTATTTTATATATTGACAAAAGATAACCAGTCCATTATGTTCTAACCTACTCATCTATCAGGTTATGTCTTGCTTGTAATACCCACTCACCAAAAGTAACTAAAATAAACATGTACTGCTGAATATCCCTAAATTTACTTATTTTTTTATATAAGCGTGTTCTTTGAGTGTAGTTCAAGTTAAGTTCATTGTAAAGCGACGCTTTGTTCAACTCTATTAAATGTTGCAGAATTTCAGATGGAAGATACTGGCATAAATCAAAATAAAAATAATTATAAGCCTTTTTGTCACATTTCACTCATATAAGAGTATCGAATGTTTTCCAATAATTCGTTCTACATATGCAACGGTTGCACACAGCGAAAAGTTGTGCTTTGCAAGTTCATCATTTAACCGCTGTGGTGCGCACATGTCACAAATGATATACACTTTGCTTATTCAACCGGATAAATGCTCATTCCGTAAATCCTCTTTGAAATTTCTTGAAACGTCTTCGCTGTAACTGGAGTTTTCTCTTTTCGATTGACAAACACGCCAAACATTGTAATTTGGTAATATTATCGCAGAGGCAAAATCTACAGAAGCTGCGTTAATTATCTTGAATATTTCATGTAAAACCAAATGTTTAACCTTTAGAACAAGGAAAATATTTGTTTTGTATATAAGATTTACTTTTCATTTACAACATTTTAGGTTATGTTTAGATCCAATATGAGTTGTATATCTATATATATATATATATATTGAACTAATTTTTCGTTATGTTATTGTTGGAGTCATATTTGATTCGCAAACAGCTGAGGGGCGCTGTGTCACAGCACAATCATTTCATCAGTGTGTTTGATTGTGTGTGTTTGTATGCGTGTGTGTGTGTGTAACGACCATAACTTGTTGAACATATGGTAATTGCTGTCGTAGCGCACAAAATAGCATCATAAATTTCACTATTTATATTGTTACTTGCTCGACACACCGCCAGTGTAGACGGTGTCTTCGGCTCCTACTACATGATTTAAAAAAATATATATTTTTGTTAATTTCATTGGTGCACATGTACGACAAATCTATATTGCTTCAAAATATGATTTTAGCTCGCCGTACAAAGTAGAGAGCTAAAGCAATCAGTCGGATCAAAATATTTCCTCGTCGCCCTGATATTAAAAAATGTATAACTCATATGCTTGAATGTTAAGGACTGTTTATAATTGCTTTGTTTCACGTCAAGTTTCCGAGTAAAATTTGGTTATCTTTATCTAACGCACCAATATGGACAACCTGTCCTACTTCCACCAAGTTTAGTGTGCGCTAGATAAAAATAACTTGCCGTGGAGAAATTCTATTATAAATGCACCCTTAATCGACCAAATTTGTGCCCTCTACTCTGGAGGTACAGCGATTTGAACCAAATTTGCTACACATATAATTTGGAATCCCATTTGAATCCGCTCGCAATTTAATGGTGCGATTCTGTGTCAGTCTATAAGGAGTATCTGTAAGATTTTGAAAAAGCTGTAGTTCTCTAATGGATACATATTTTAATATTATTAATTACACATATCATGTATTATGTTCGATATATCTTATAGAATCAGTTTATAAATAATTTGCAATTCAATTAAAATATATTTGAAACTGTCAATATTTTACAGATTATGCTTATAGATGTATAAATTTGCTTTATAAATCTAATGGCCCGTATACTTCCCGAGTTATAGGGCCCTTAATACTGCTCTTTGAAACATAATTAAAACGTACATAATTCTACGTGAAATTCTAAGATATTTTATGTCTACAAGATTTTTTCATATTGGTCACCCAAAGGCCATAAAAAATTATTAAAATTAAAAATTATAATTTTTAGTAATTTAAATAAATCTACAAAAGGTTGTAAGTCTTTTTATATGTATAACACTGTTTTCAACTTGTCCATAATTATTAAAAACAATTGTTTTTAAACAAACCGTTGCTCTCATCACATGTATTACTTATAAGGCGATCTGAAGGCATAGGTACTTTGTACCTAATCTTGTTTCTCTTAAAAGTTTAATTTGCTGGGACTAATTTTTGGTAAAATATTTTGCCGTAACATCATATTCTATGCAAAAGTAAATATTGTGAAAACATGTTATCTTGTGCCTTGATACACATATACGTCATACCTATATTAATTATATTATTTGAATGAATTGTATTATTGCTTTTATATTGTTATTAATTAATTAGTAACCTGCTGTTTATTCTACAAAATAATATGAAAATATAACTCTAAAATCCATATTTTGTTAATTTGGTCGCGTATACAAAATTAATTCATTAATTTCTATTTAACAAATATGTAGAATGATTGTTAATTTATTCACGTAATGAAACATATGTTGTTTTTATTTTAAATGAAATAATTGTCACATACATCAAAATAATTAATAATAATCTGAATTATATTTCCAATAGATACTCATTACTCATAATTACATGTCAAAAGCACTCATCGACTGTCATTTCAAGAACAATGGAAAACGGTGACGTCATTCGCATTATTTTTACGTAAATATTTTAATTAATCTTCGTATCAAGGTTGTTTTGCTCATCCTAACATCAAGTAGACATTGCGTATTTTTCTTTGGCATTTATGCAATTTCAAACGCAGGAAAAATCTTGCTTGTCGGTTATTAAAAAGGAAATACAGAAAAGTTTTTCGACAAATGCAATTATAAAGGAAGTTTCGTCATCTACATATATTTGACTTATTTTTAGAAATTTTATCAGTAGTATTTCCCACAAAACCTGTGTTAAAAGCAGTTTTACATACTTTTTTAACTATAGCTATTATTTATGTTTTTTAATATATAAAAAAAACACAATTAAGATATTCAATTTACAAGGATGACGTCGCTTTGAATCTTCTAAGTGAAATGAGTGTTTGGAACAATAAAAATAAAAGTAAAGAAATGTGTCGTTGATGGAATTTGGATTTTTGGGTAATGCGTGTGAGTTATTCGCAAAAACACATGCGTTATTGGGTCGCAATGTCATGCAGTCAAGTCTCGCGAAAGTCGTGCAACGCGTGTATATGTCGTGGGTTCGACTCGGCCAGCTTCTTTCTATAAATAGATCGCGGCGCGGCGCGGCTTTTCGTTCGCACCGTGGAACAAACGTGTGTAAACTATACTGTACCGGTATACATTTCATTTTACTGATGCTTTAATCTTGTTCAGAAAAGAAGATACGTTACATTGACGTTACCAACATTTTTACTCGTTGTTTTTTTAATCAAAATCATATATTATTTCTTTTCCTTGCTTTTTCAGTAATTGGTAAATTATTCGAAAACACCTTTTAAACAAAAGTTGCTAGAAATTCATATGCATTATTTTATCACCGTTATGGACATATTGAAATAGTAGCAAGAATAAATCTACTAAAAGGTGAACATTCAGGCCTTATATAACGTTAATGTTTTCGCCCTAGAGCGTTCACACGTACAGAACCGGATGTTTTCCTAAAAATAGGCAGGTTCAATTCGGTGATAGCCAATATTCGTACGCGTATTTCCGTTAAATCTCGAGTTTCTTGTTCGTATAAGACAGTAAATTAAAAAAAAAAAACAGTTTTTAGCTCGCCACACATGTTGTGCAAATGAGCTATAGTTTTCTGTTGGAACATTCTTAGAATAAAATACTTTAACACAGAAATTCGTTTTATGTCTCGCTAATTCTGAAAATGTATATATCGTATATACTCGTATTTATGTCGGTCGTGCAGCAACATTTTTGTAGGTACCAGGTCAATTTTAACCAAATTAGGTATACATATATAGTATGATTGGTTTATAGCATAAAATAAGAGTAATGTTTAATATATTTAATACATTTAATTAGATTTGAAAATCAATTTAAATATTTTAAACCGTTGTAGTTATTTCTTGCAGATTTGCTTCGAATTCCAAATGTCTTCGACGTTTTGTTGGGAAATGTTATTTTTATGAAAATATTTGGGCGATAAATAAAACGTTAAAAATAGTTAACTTCTTTATATAACGCACAGGATATGAACAATTTATACAAAACATTTACTTAATGTATTATTTATCAAAGTATGTTTTTTAATTTCTAATTATAGACCAAGCAGGTACTTATCGATAATTATTCTATAAATATCCTGGTATTTATTTAATATTGTTTATATAGATAAATACCGTGAAGTTAAACGTATTTTACAGTAACGTCACCTTAGGTATCTTTCAATTATTTCATATTTAAAAAGCAAATTGTTTTAAATATTAAAATTTGTTGAATCTTTTTGTTTCGGAAACCAATAATTAGTTATCAATAGTGGAATAGTTCAATAACATTAAGTACCTACACCTAAACACTAATGAATTTTAACTATTTCTAAAAATAGACACATAAACTTAATATGTTCTTTTGTACACGTACGAAAACAACAAATATATATATATTTAAATATTTTAAACATTGGTTTACATAACTAGTTCAAGGAAATTAAACTTATCGTTTATAATTCTAAAACATAACATTTAGAAGGACACTTATATTAAAACTCAATCATTTGCTTTGATGATTTGATGATATATTCAACAAATTGTCATCTGATGGCGATCAAATATTTATATTTCAGTATTTGTATTTTATTTTACATTCAAAAAAATAAAACTTTCGAAATAAAGTCGCAAGACATTTTTTCTTCTACGGTTTTGGATCTAGAGCGTTCAAGCACGCACACAAAAGTCATCGCAAAAATAGTAAAATGCGATTCAAGGATATTCAAAACGTGTATTTCCGTTAAAATCCACAATACTTCGTTTTAGACTTCACCCAAGAATGTATATACTCGTATTATTTATAATTCGGAGATTATAATAGTATAGATTGGACGGAATGCATAATTTCAAGAAAACTATAAATTAATTTCATATAAACAATATTTCATTTTACAAACACAAGCTATCTGGATCTGAGGTCTGTAATCGAACATATTAGCAATTTAATGAAGGCAGTTAGTGCCTTCTTGTAAGCATATTCCTCCACTATATTCTTTTATTTTGTTTTAAATTCATGCTAGCATTGCCATGAATCAATATCAATATGTGTGATGTAACGTTATTTTCAAAGGCAATTTTATATAAATATTATAGAAATTCTAACATCTTCAACGTTTATATGAATTGCTTTTTTCTAAATCATACCGTTTTCGAGATAATGAAAAGTAACAAGAGTGAATTGTTGGTTCCAATTGAAGTATCCTTTTCTTTAATAGAAGGTTTTCTTTCTTTGAATACATAAATCTTAAATTCAAAATCATTTTTATGTTCAATGATATTGACTATTGCGAAAATACATTTTTGGTGTCTATATTATTTTATTTTAAACATATAAAATAGTAAACATATTTTTCGTCTAAAATAATATGATTATCTCTAATTCATATTATATATTTAATTGCGTTATATGCTGCTAAAATGATTAATTTATTTGTAATATTATTTTGCCTTAAACATTATATTCATAATAATTACTGTAAATTTAGTTTTCAGAAAAATATCTTTGAGTATTATTTCAAGATATATTCAAGCTATAAATTTAAAGTTTCATCATTACGAAAATAGTCAATATCAATTTAGGTAAATTCAAAACCTGTATTGCTGTTAAAAATATTCATATTTACTTGGTTTTAGACTTCGTGCAAGACAGTAATAATAATAAGGAAGGATATGATCATTTCGTGTGGCTGGAGAAATGTTTTGTAAAATGAAACAAAAAATTATGTTATAGTTTATAGAATGTAATAACATGCAGCGAGGCTAAGCTAAAAATAACTAGTTGATAATTAACGCTGGTATTTATTTGAAATATCGGTATTTTAAACACTGGAACTTATATGTCTGGCCATATTCATTATGTTCAGAAATTTTACAAAACTTTGTAATAATATTATATTTAATTAAATTGTTGTACAATAAGTTTCAAAGTAAAATTTAGAGAGTAGGAGGAAAACTTAATATTAAAATAGTGGTTGAGTGTTTCATCAAGATCAAGTAGTTTGACTTCAAAACTTAGTGACGCTATAGTGAGATAATATTGAAATTCCCGCCTGTTGTAGGAATTACCTTTAATAATTTAATACTCACTTTCCAAACTAATTTATTATTTACGAAAAATTCCTTCAAATATTCTTACGAAGAGATAAACAAAACTGAGTAAAATCAGAAACAGGAAAACTTTTAAAACAAGCTTAGGTGCAAGCACGAATGCCTTCTGCTTGCCGTATATTTTTATAGAACACATTTTTTAACCACCGATATTTTTAAGAAAGAAAACCTAATTTACTATATATTTTTGAAGAGATATAATAACAAGATGCGGTTTTAATAATTATGGCCCTTTGGTTAACAATTTGAAAAAATGTTATAGATATAAAAAGTGACATTTAATATGAAATATTTGAGTTTCTGAGTTTACGTATAAAATTCTAAATCGTCGACATTATACTCACAGTGCTAACCAATTATGCTCCCGAGATTTATTTATTCCTGTACCATAACAGTATTAATTTCCATAACCACACATTAAAAATTGCACACATGGGTAACGTTCATATCGTTCGTTTCGTGATTAGCCAAGGATATTGGAAATTAATTGATGAACATTTTCTAATTTTATTAATTAAATCACAAAAGCAAATAGTGTATATAAAGGAAAATATAACCAAAACATAACTTCTTCGTTTCACTTATAGATGGCGTTCAATGTCTGATATACTTCAAAATATATTTATATTCTTTTTTAAGCCTATGGGCTCACAATTTGAATAAACTTTAATGACATAAATATCTTTAAAAGTTGACTAAGGGCAGTATTTAAGAGGGTTCCAAATTTTTAAGTCGTTTCTGAGATAAGTACTTGTCTATTCAATATTTATTTGATATATATATATAAATCATTTTACGCGATCTCTATGCTTCTGAAGTGTAACTTTTTCCAAAACTCTATTCTAGCTGGACTATATTATTTCTAGCTCCCCCTAATGTCTGGCAAAATAGTTGATGGAATGATGTGCACGGTGTTATCATACAAAGCATGTTGGATCAGAAATGTTTATTCATGATCTATTTTCAGTGTTAAAGGCTCAGATATTATCCTACCTTCATGCAAAACAGAAATCGATTTCAGAGAGAAAATTTAATAATGCAGAATCTAGTTGACTACACTTACCAGTCACAGTGCAGCGGCCAGTAACAAATAAGATACAATTCTCTTTTCTGTGACCTGTATTTTAAACGACCCCAGTAATAAAGCCGAAAAAGTTTGACTATAATCGTACTTTTTCAGTCATTTAGTCGACATATTACATGATTCGTCGTCTATATTTATATAAGCACATACTGAGAAAAGGATTTACTTGAATCCATTTAGGTTTATTACTATTAAATAAATTTCATATTTGAATACAGCCACATAAATTGTAGTTATATTAAATAAATGCTATATTTTCTTGGTATATGTTGCGCATAGAGAGTAAAAATGCCCCAGCATTATAACGATTTTGATGCTTAAACTCGGAAACATTTTTATATCAATTTATAATATATGTACGTGTTATCAGAATAAATAGAAGATAAAACTAATATTCTATGTCATAAATTACACAAGTCGTATACAGAATATTGTAATAATTTATCTCAATTTTCTGTTGAAAATCACATGTTTTTTCGTCAATATTTAAATTTTATTTATGAATGTTAATTGATCATACAAATAAAATACAATGAACGTTTTTAAGTTATAGTTCGCAAAAGGTGATATGTTATAAAGGGTTAAACAAATTTGTCTGTAAACTGTAAATGATGAAGTTGTTGATGTTAATTTACAAAAAAAAAATGAATTTTAAAAACAGTCTTTGTTGTGTGACGCGAACATCATGGTTGTATGTTTGTAGTAATTATCAATGTTTGTCCTTCTAAGTAGCCTATGCTGTGTTCAGGCTAAAAATAGAACTTCTCCTTAATTTACTCAATGAGAATGTTACATTATAATGATAATAAGATGTCTAACTTTTCAGTATTAAACTACAATGATTGGAAAACATACAAATATTCGAATAAATGTAACCGATTGATAACATGATAACTAAAAATACATTTTGACTCATTTATGTCATATAGATAACGCATCCTTTATCACTTTATATATTTACCTTTTCATGTATTAATATCAAATTATTCTGTTATCTAACCATTATTACTTCGTACTACAAGGGTATAAAATTTACTAATCGCATCAGTATTTCCAACGAGATTTCTCGAAAAATCTCCTTTATTGCACATTCAAATCTCCTTTTTTAGATCGCCGTACGAACCTCTGAAGGTACCAGAGTGATTTGAACCAAATTTGCTGCACATATTCTTTGGTATTACATTTGAATCCGTTCGCTGTTTAAATCCAATCGCTCGTATATTTCTGGACTTATAGAGCCCCAATTTTGGAACCCCGATTAATACTGCCCTTAATTATTTTTAAAAATACTCAAAAATTTTAGAAAAACTTATAAAATATTTCATGTCTACATTTCTTTATATTGGAAAGTTCATAAAAAAATAATTAAAT